>JABASH010001103.1:0-29470 GCA_019776445.1 Tomocerus maximus
ACCAATTTTGTCCAATTTAGTCCATGGACAAAATTAATTTCTTCCAGGACAAAAATGGACAAAATTAATTTCATCCAGGATAAAACTACTTTTGACTTTCATCCACCGCAACCCTGATTTAAGGGTTCTTCCGTTATTATTCCGAAAGTATAAAATTCTTTTCATTTAGGAATACTTCTCCATCTTTTAATTGCAACCAATTTTGATTAAAATACGCACATCGATTCGTGATCATATTCCACAAATGGATTTCTGGTAATTCTGTAGCAGTTGCGAAAGTATGAGGGCGAGGAAGGTAGTGAACGACCTTGTAGCAGAGTAGATAATGTAATTTCAATTTAATCAGGATATATTATAACATGAAGTGATTTATGGGCGGAGAAAGTAGACATTAGTGAATAGATTAGGAATATCAACTTGAGAGTGGAGGAGCTGAAGGGGCTTTTATCTTACCCTTGCTTTGCTACTTAACTATTATCTGTTTGTAGCGCATATTTTTCGCTATTTTTCATTTTAAGAAAGTATGCACATTCTAGCCGCAAAAAGGAGCCGCATATTATGAAAAGTAAAGCAGGGATATTTGTGGTGACAAAACACCTCCTCATATGAGTTAGCGTAATAAAATACGTACTTGCTTCCTCATATTATGTGTATACATTATTACAAAATGCATTCATTTTTCGCACCCAAAGAAAGTACAGCAACTCCAGCCAAGGCGAGATTTTGCAAGAATTATGACAAAGAGATAACGTGAAGGTTTTCTAGCATGGCTCTCTATGAATGGTAAGTAAAAAATGACTTTTTCACTCAAAATAAATCTCAAATATTGGATCATAGCCAATAGTTACATTACATTCCACTTATCAGAGACTTACTTTACCCAATATTCTTATATATGGCTCCTACATCCACACTCTACTCTTTTAAAACCCATTTACTCCTCACAAAATCTAATTCTACCACTAAGAATCCAAACTCAGCACAATCCACTCGTTTTCTAAAAGATATAATAGTTTCATGCTATCATACAATTACTAAAGAATAATATCTATTCTTTTGAAATTTTAGTTTATATTTACATTTTGATACATTACTGAATGATGTAGTGCTAAAAGTACACTTTTCGAAAGAATTAATAATTGAAAATCTATTTAACAAAATTGTTAATTTAAACTCAAATACCCGACAGAATGCAAAACTTTTATTTAAGCTTATTAAACAAATGAAGTGCAACTACAGGTAATGTCATTGTCAGGAATTAGTGCAAAGAAGTTAAGTTTATGTAAACCAGGATGTTTAAATTTTTCATGGTCCACGTTTTTATGTTTGGACGTGCTTGGAATAAGTGACGGCGGTGATAATACGATATATAAAAAGAGTGTTTAATAGGTGGATGTTCTAGGGAGTAATGAAGGACGAGGCGAAAGGCATTATTAAGGACAGAGATAGAAAACAGGGAATTGTCCATTAGAAATTATTGCAAAGTAAAGAAGAGACGGTTTGGCTGAGCCTGGACCGAGCGGGCGTGTTTTGCTAAGTGAGGCAGGCAGGCAGAGTGTAAGGGATAGGGAAGAGTATAATAGAATAAAATGAAGTCGAGGAGAGCGGATCAGGAATAAATCATGAGCGATATGAGAATGAACTGTCTCTGATTCCCTAGCATAATAATAATAACATTAAAAGAAGAAAAACTGTTATTAAGGGAGGCGAGAAGACGTTAAGTCAAGTTGGTTGTGAAATCTAGTGGAGAGAGCAGGAGGAAGATTGTAATGCCCCGATGGCAGCGAGGCTAAAGCAACTCTAAGTATACTACTTAGACCCAGTAACTGCCTACACAGAGGCAAGGGATAAAAATTGATAAAGTAAAATAAAAAGTCTAAGAAATCCTGGGTGAAGTGTCACTGGAGAAAGCAATTCAATTAGGATTTCGTTGGGGAATGACATCTCACTAATAAAAATAGTGGCGAATAGAAAGAAATATTCTGGGCTCTGACTGCCATTGAGTTGGGAGCAGTCAGTTGCTGGATATCATCAATATTATCATCTGCACAGGAAATACTTTACTACACGTTCCTAAATGCATTTTTGTATCTAGCTCCTTAGCATCCTTAGATGCATGTTCGACTAGGGCAATAATACAGTTTGCATTACATAATACTTAGCTAGGTTAGCGAGTGAGCGAAGCCATTACATTAGGTATCTCTTATTATGTCCAAGTCTAAACTGTTCCAGTCTGAAGGTAGTAGACTCCAGTCGGCCTCATCTTCATTCTTCATCTCTTCATGATGTTCTATATTTATGTACTTATTACATAATGCATTGAGATTGTGGCTTCCCTCTACGTTTACACTATCCTTATGAAGTGCCAAGTTAACTTGCACACAGTCAGATTGAGAAATGGAAAAAGGAAAGAGCATCTTTGGAAAACTGTGAAGATGAGCTATAGTTGAGAGTCTCATTCCTTAGACACACGTATCGTCCTGGCGGAGAGAGTAAAAGTATAAGTAAGAAGCCCATTATCTGGCTTAGAGAATTTTTTTCATATTTCCATTGAGCAATAATTTTGGGTGCGATTTGACTTTATCTGGAGCACGGTGGAGAGTTTAGCCGGTTTGAAGAAGAGTCATAGTCATAATAATGTAATGTAATATGATGAGGTGGGAAAGAAGAATTGAGCAAGCGAGACGAAAAACGGGACGAACTAACAGAACATAACAAACCCGAGTACAGCAGACGGGAAAGCAAACGCTAAGTAGGAGAACTCGTATACGACTATCTCTGTGGTTTGTTCCCGAAGTGTAGGTTTGCTTTGGTTTGCTTTGACTTTCTTCGGTTTGCTTAGGTTTAGCAATAGGAGCGACTAGGTAGCTCTACGTGCAGGGCTATAGCAAAAAAGGGAAAAGCCAAAAGCAAAAGGCAAGTCGCAAGTTGAAAAAAAGTCAGTTCAGTTGCTATCTTAATAAGATTCATGAAGAGCGTGTCATATTTTATACAGATAAGTCTTTGTAAAGCGTTTTTCCCCTTCGAAAAAAGTTGCGAGTCATAATTCTGTCATTTCGACTACTCTCAAGCTCTCACTTACTTCCCCAAATCTCAAAAAAGGATTAGACAATCTATATATAATGAAATATTACACTTATATGTACCTATCTCAACTTGCTATAATATTAGTTACTGTGTAATGCAGTATTATTACATTATATCTCAGTCCCTCCACGTACGTAGCCGAGCGAAACACCCGCCCGGGTATGTATTTAGTACACCTCTCTCTGCCTCTCTCTGCAGTATAAATATATCTGCCGAAGTTATGCTTTCTCATCTCTCCCTAGCCATCCTGCATTCTTTCCTTTATTCTCCCACCTTCTTTCTCACTGTTCTTCTCCAGAAACATTACTATTACCATTACTGCTCCAGATTTCCTTTACAATTCTTAATAAGCACGAAAGCTTGTTGGTTCGCTACTATATCATTCCATATCGTAAGTGCAGATATCTCTGTTAACTAACTCCATTCTGATAGCATATCGGATGAGCAGAGAGGACGGAGCTAAATGTTCGGGACAGAGACTGGAGTCTGGCTGGAGAAATACTGCACCCCTTGCCATTCTGTCTTAGCTCCAGTTCAGCTCTTTCCCCATATATGACTTAATTCTTTTTTCTCGGGTAAGTAAGCAACTAAGAAGTATTTATGTATCTGTGTAATCTTTCATGCCTCTCCCATGCAACTTATTTATATGTACATGCTCACTTGGCTGGCTCCCCCTATAACCACTATAGCAGATACATCATAAAAGCAACTTTACTTACTTCCTATGTACTGCAATTTAAGTATAATAGATCCTCTGCAGATATTCTCAGCCTTGTCGACTCAACTCAAGTGATATCATTATATTATTATGAGGAGACGCTTTCGCATTTTTCGGAATGGCTCTACTAATTACTTTCCCATTCTTAGCTAAATGCTCTATCTCTCTCAACTCAAAACTACAAAGTGCTCTGCTCTATCTATCTACTTACACTCACTCCAATGGCAACTCCTCAGCCAGGCAAATAAAGTACACATGTAGCTCCGAGTAAGGAAGTTGTAAGTAAGTAAGCTGCCCAGGTCCGACTTCCTTTGATTTGGCTTATATTATGTCTGTCTCTCTGCTGGACTGGCACTGCTGGGATGCCATGGGATGCCATGGGATGGTCTCAGCTCAAGTGTGAAGATTCAAGATATCTAGACCAAGCAGTTTGTGCCCTCGTCTCATGAAACTTAACTTCACTTATCCTTCCGTCACATCTCCACCAGTAAATACTTATTTATTTTCCATGCTATTACATTGTGTCAAACCACTGCAACTGCATACCCTTACCAGACTCAACAACTGAATCTTCGGATTTCTGTCTACTTAGACCTTGAATGAGTTACGTTACGAGTTACCATCCTGTTTATCGGAATTTTCATTTTGCGATCACTATTAAGAAGCTAGCCATTAAGACTTGACTTAAGGCTATCTCGGCAGGTACGATAATAGGAAGGCGCAAGTATTTTCCCATTTCTAACGGACAAGAGCCAACACTGAATATGCATTACATGTCATTTTGATGACATTCAAAGGAATGAGTGCCTAAATACGAGTGAAATTATATCTGAATTTTATTAGATTTTAAATTAACTCAAAAACTAAAACACAAAAAAATCAGAACAACTAGGGAAAGTTGAAGTAATACTTCACTTTTGTATGACCATTATTTGTTGTTTTACTTTGTGAACACCCACCCTTGTTAATTCCAATCTGTGTTCCACAGCATTCCAAGAATTAAGAATTACTAAATAATTATTTTGTGGCATTAGAAAATATATAAAACTTGATTTCTGCTGGACAATTGGCTGCTGATGAAAAGAGCATGCCTGAAAGGTAATGAAATAGATGAGGGTAAGGGATGAATAAGTATATTCATGCACCCCGAATGAAAGTGATACACGCTGAAAAGAATAGCCAGATCCAGTCTCATCTGTGTCCTATTTATCTGAGTGAGTGAAAGTTGAGGAGAATCCTGTGATTGAAGTAAATGAGGGAGTGAATGAAGTGGATGAGAAAGAAAGGGAGAAAGTGGAGATATGCGGCGGAGAAGGATAAATAGTCGGTGAATATGGAGAGTGAGAGTCGAGTAGCGGGAGAGAGTGAGCAGGGCGGATGAAATGGAATATTATTGGCTCTAATAATATGTGTACCTATGACATAAGTTGAGAATGTCTTTATGTTGTGAGTTGTGGCTGTTAAACCGAGTGACTTGGCTTGACTCGACTGAACTGAAGATGATAGACGAAGAGAGTTGAGGATGAGGAGAGTGAAAGAACTTTCTGTCTGTCTGTTTCGATGAAAAAGCCCAGAGGAGAGCAAAATAGTCGTTCCTTTTATCTCTTTATGCATTTGGCATGGCAAACCATCCAGTTATGTACGAGAGGAAGCAGTCAAGTGTTTAATTACTCTAATGTACTCTACTTATGTACTATTACCTTTCTCTCTCCGCTGCCTCCCTCTACTTTCACTCTCCTCTCCATTCCACGCCAAACTCTCACCCACATTCTCTATGTACCTCTCTCTCCCCGAATACTTCTTTGGCTACTTCGGTTTACTTATCGTTCGTTTAGATACCCACAGCTAAGTTATTCCACTCACTGCATTCTCAACGAACCCATTTTTACATATACTCATGCTAAATCTTTCAGGCATTAGTGTCAGTCCTCAGTGTGCGTAGCATTATTGGTCATTTAATACGCCAAAGGTTCCTAAATAATAAACTTCCATTCACCTGAGATGTTTTTCTAAAACATGAGACAAATATGATGATGAGATATACATATTAAATAAAAGGTATGTCCTATTTGGGTATCTTATCACTGTCACATTTATTTCCTTCGTCCCTTTAGGTGCTTCTATTCAGTAGTGCTGGGTTTGAAAATAATGAACACCAAGAACTTTCGAAACCTAATATTTTATGGTAACAACTCGGTTTATGTTGGGAGTAAGGCAATTATATTTTCTAAATAACTAGTCTTCGGTGCTAACTTGTGGAAAACGGAGGCATTGATCCCCTGATTGTAACTGATTAAGTGACACTTTAATAAACATGAACAATGCATAGTATTTATTAGTTATTCTACTCATACATGTTATAGGCAATTATGTTTTAGTTTTTTATCATTATATACTAACATTTGGTGGAATGAATTGACTTTGAACATTTAGCATTGGATTCACTTTGCAGTTCTTTGATAAGTACACACATATAATATTTTAAAGAACAACACAGCACTTCAATTTGTAATAGCAGTTACATAACATTATATTCTAATTAACACAAATTACATAAAAAGATAATTAATTACTAAACGTGGAGTGATGTAGAAGGTAGGTTGAATAGAGGTATAGTTCCAGTAGGTGTAATACATTAGCAGTCAATACTTAAAACACATGACACACGTCAACACATGATACAAACTAATTCAGTAAAACTAAACAAAAACAATCTCCATGCAATAACATATAAATATTCAGTAAAACAGGTTGCTTACGGTTAACATAATAATTTGGATTTGATAATTTCATTCGTTTCGTATACCAAGATTTCCCTTTACACCAAGTCCATAGCATGAGCTGTAGAATTCCATTTCTAGTAGAGCACAGACATTAGTAGCTACAATGTATTCTGATGGGTTATTGAACAAAGCATAGACATATCATCGTCATTTAAAAATCTAGTAAACTACAACAATTCAAATGCATATATGTAAATCTACGTATAGTAATCCAAGTATTTCACAGTAGAACAACAGCGATAGGTAATTCCTATTTCTAAACTTGGCATTGGTTTTACAAGGAAAACATCTAGAAAAATATGAGAAAAAGTAGTAACAAAAGCAAAATTTTATGATATTGCAGACGCCTATGATATACGTAACATTAATGGTTCCTCCATACGTTGGCATCTTAGTGTCTCATTTCTTATAAATATTTTCCTTACTGTACAGATACATATATTTACTATACATAATAAGCAAACATTAGTTTTTGTTTCAATATACAAGCCTTGGGATTAAGTACCTATAAATACCTACAACTAGTAACACGACAACACGAAATACGCACCCGTAATTTCACACAAGTTTATAAAACCCCATTGCTCACCAGACAGTTACAACCCATTCACCGACTCTTCACATGAATTTATCATCCGGTCCCGACTTAAACTCGAAAATCCCAATGGAAATCGCGGTTTCCACTGTTTATTGGCAGTGTGAAGATTCAGCGAATGGGTGACACATCATTATTACTATTCTGTCCTAAAGGTTAACATCATAAGTTCCTACTATAATGAGCAAATCTAGCGAATGTACAAGTACTTGATTAATTGACAACAGCAATCGCACACACGTCATTTCCACCTTTACGGAACTGATTGAAGAAGCAAAATAAAGGTGATACTTTCCCAAAGTCACTGAAAATGAGCCGTGAAGAATATTCTAGATGTAATAGAAGTTGCATATTACATGGTAGTAGATAGTGGGAATTTCTATCGAGATAGTGCAACCTATTACTAAAATCCATGCAGAATACTTGAATTCAGAGAGTCATTTTTAACCGTTTGCACTTGGCACGACGGTTTTTGAACCAAAATTGAACATTTTTGGGTTCTAGTTTAGGGAATTTTTGCCTGTAGGGCATACGATTGAGTTCGTCAGTGTACTTCAAAATGAGATTATGACTAGGGTGCGTATTCAAGCCAAACCACTGCTCTAATCTCGGCACCTCTGTCACAGGGTCAATAAAAGTTCGGTTCCTCTTCCGTCTCTCGTCCAGAGCCAGAGAGCTCTGTCCCGGGTGATGACTCCCCAAGTTCAACGGGGAGAGTCCCAGTTCTCCCCGATTCGAGTTTATAATAGAAGAAATAATTTCAGCACTGGAAGCGGGTCTCGGTGGAAACATTTCGTCACCCCGCAGTCGAGAGAGTGTTTCAGCACTAGTGGGACCACCTCCCAAATGACCTCCCGCCCCCCGTGTAGGTACCATAGCCACACCAGACGGAAAATCGTGGAAAATGTCCATACCTGGCGAGGGCTTACTCATAGGTAAGAGAGCTTTACGGCCCACGACTCCTAAAGACGCTTCATAGGACCCGTGACCATCCGTCCCATTAGGACCGGAAAAGTTCTGACCGAAATTAAAGGAATTGAAGTGCCGATAGGCCATGAAGGATGGGTGATCGAAAAACGGGTGATAGCGACTCACCATTGATGGCGCTCCCGCAAAATCGTAATGATGATTTGGTGAGATTCCAGGAGAGGATCGAGGAGATGCGGATGTCGAGCTAGAATTATTGCTCGCATCTCCAGTGATGAGCTCTGTCTCATTCTCCGGAGAGCGTCTCATATCATTGCTGATACTCAAATGTTTTTCTTCTCCCCCTACAGTAATACTTCTTTTATCATCTTTCTCGGTTTTTTCTTCGCCCTCGCCATTCCCACCGTCACTTTGACTTTTAGCACTGCTGAGATCTTTCGGCTCGTTATTACAACATTCGTTGGAACTCTTTAAATTCTGGCTAGTCCCATTTGCTTCATTCAATTCTACATCGACACTTATAAAATCTTCCTCGTGCTCCTCTTTCACCACGACCGACCCACCACTCTCCTCCACCCTTTTATCTGCACCAACGGCTCTGCTCTCCTTCTCCCTGTCGACGTCCGACTCTCTATCCCGATTCAACTCCCGGACGTTTTCTTGGTCATTTTCAGCATACTCGTGCATATTCTCTTTGGTATCTTGGTCATCGGAGTCTCGACACGAACTGGCAGAATTATCATTCACCGAGTCATGATCATGTTCTGGCTCGTTATTGTTCTCCCTGTCTTGTTCCCCGCTATTTAGTCGTCTGCGTCCGTGGAGTGAGTGCATCTCATGACTTCCGTCTCGCTCTCCCCTCATCTCCGAACCGTTACCTTGTATAGCCAGTAAAGCACCGGAATGATGGTGGTGGTGGTGAGACGGGTTTTGAGAATGCGGGTGCGGGTGATGGTGAGAAAAGGATTGGTGCGGAGACAAACCATTGTAGCGCATCTCATTTCTCTTTTGGGCTGCTCGAGCATTCTTGAACCAGTAAATAACATTGTTCACATCCAACGGCTTCCGGTCTTTTCGACAGTCCAACAGGTTTAGATCCCTTACATATTGTTGAATCTGAAATCAGCCGAACAAAGAGAAATTACCGAATATTCAATCCAGCCCATTCGACAATAAATACTATTTATATTGCAATTCGGAATTTATATACGTAAACAGATGTACGTACTTAGAAAGCACAGTCCATGAGCCAATGCTGATTAACTGCTCGACATTTTTTGGCGCAATTATTTCTCATACTACCCAGCATCCTACGCAACTTGTACCCGAAAAGCCCAACCTGGGAAATCAGTAGCGAATAGTGTCCAGCAAGTTTTTATTGTTTTCGTTGTTGTTTGGCCACAATCATTAATAACCCACAAATCATAGCAATAATGTACTGAACATTATCGGTCAGACATTCTCCAGGCCGTGCTTTTCGGGTGCAAGCTGGGTAGGATGCTAGGTAGTGTGAGAAGTTTGAATGTGAAGTATCCAGCAACTACTAATCAGAGTTGGCTCTTTACTGCAACCCTCCCAGTAAATGTACTACTCTAACAACTTGAACCTTCACCACAAATAGCTGGAAGACATAAAAATCTGAAGATTTTAAATAGACAGAAGTGTATATACACGTACCTGGTGTCTGGAGGGGTGAGGATTTTCAGCGAACCACTGCTGAAGTTTGGGGAGTTCCATTTCCGGATCAAAACTTGTTCTCATGCGCGTTTTTTGAGTGGCCAGCCCATGGAAAACTGGATGATTTGCGTGATCGTCTTCATAGGACTTAGAAGATTGGAGATCATGTTGGTGATGATGATGGACAGCTGAAAGAGTGCCTCCACTCGAGCCATTGACCAAATGAGAGTGATGATGAGTGGACGATAAACCAGTGCCAGAGTTACCTCCTATCGGATGCTGGACCGACTGGCCCATCGAATGTGATTGATGCTGATGCGAATGTTGATGATGATGTTGCTGCTGCTGTAAAGACTCCACCAGTCCTCCAACTGACTGCTGGTGCTGAGTACTGTACCACTGGTCAAACCGGCGCTTCACATCTTCTGCCAAATTCTGGGGCCAGTGTCCTTTCACCAGTTGACTCAAAGTCACCTATTTCAAAATTATACAATGTCCTCATTTAAATCATTGCAATATGCATTTACAGACATATCGATTCTTGTATAGATTTTTTACGTATTATGCTAATAAATACCGTTAGACGTACTTATAACTTACAGATGCTACATAGAAACAACCTCCCTGATACAATTTTAAGGTCATTGCGTCAACATGCTAAAAGAACTGATGCATTTACGAATTACGAAGTACTAGTAAGTCAGTAAATTATATTAAATGTTTTGCGTTGCCCCATTATTGGTGTCTATTAAGATTGGCGGTTGGGGTGTGTGTTATTGGTTGATAATAATGAATCATTATTTACACACCTTGACATTTTATCCATTAGATAATGTGGAGATAAGTCAATTGGAAATGTAAAATATAATGCAAGCACAGGTAATACTTATTGGGTTGGTTGGTAGAATCTTCGAATTACAAAAGCAGTAGCAGATTGAAAAGCTGTTTAGTCAGAAATGAAACTTGACCAAGTAAAGTGAGTATTTGCATAAATAGAATTTCCATTATAAATAGTAAAGAGAGTTGGAGGGATCAATTCAGTTGGTTGGAGGAGCATCTTTTTAAGTTGGCTACTTATGCTTAGCGATAGAGGAGCGTGTTTAGAAATTACCATTGTAATTCAATCCACCCTAACCACAAAATGAAAATGCGACGAATTAGAGGACAAGACACGTCACGACTGCGACAGTCACTAAAGCTAAAGAGCAGATTAGAGATGAGCATGAAAAGTCTGTGAAGAGGCCTAGACAGAGAAGGGAAGGCATCGAGTTGGAGCATCATTACGATTATGTGGCACTAACAAGAATAAGAATGGGGTAAGAGATTTCAGTCGGATGAATAGAATGAAGGGTAAGAATCTCGAGTTGTTGGCTCTGTGCAGAGCGAGATACACGAGTCAGTTATCTAAAAATACTAAGACATGTTCTACATATGCATATATGCAAATATGTATTAAGTGAAGTATCAAATCAAGTCTGCCCTAAAGCTCCAACTAACACCATTATAGTCATAAGAAAAAAGGAAATGAATTGAATAAAGAGCAGAGTGAGCCTTTGCTTTGAGGAGATTAAGGATGAAGAATCAGAATAAGAGAGGAAAGAAGGATTGGAAAAGATCGTGGCTACATTATACCTACTTTACTTATCTGTTTGTACAAGTTGCTAGCTTACCTAGATAAGTACCCAACTAATACTATATACCTACACACCTCATAATGGCATCAGTTTGCAAGTGCTTTTCTCATACTGTGTTGCATTACATTTGCATTGCTTTTTAAGGATTCATCTCAAGACAACAGGAGCAAAGCAACTTCAACCTGAATGCGAATGCTAACCTTTTAAGTTCGATATAAAAGACAGATTAAACTTCTCTGCATCCAGTTTAGTTCAAATCATTTACCCTGTCGTCTCTTTACTGGGGAATATATGTAGAGCTATCCACACAGACACATAAATACATACAAATATCCATTTCGTACGGCACATCTCTCTTTATTATTAGCTTGTTTGCAATGCTTAGAACGGTTGTTTCGGGGAGATACACTTTGGATTGGAAAATCCATGTCATGCATATTCCCCCATTTCTTGCACTTCTTCTGCGATATATACAACCATTGTGTGATGGTGTATATTATTCATCATAAAAGTGTATACAGTCGACCCTAATCATAAGAATTTCTATGTAGTAGTCAGAGTGTATGAAGTAATACTTCTGTGAACGTAGGTTTGTGATAACCATGCTCCCTTTATAATGGAATTAATTCCAAGCGTTTAGCATTTATTAGTGAGGTGCTGTTGAAATTATAAAGACAGACAGGACAGGTAAGGAAGGTAGGCAGGCTTTGGATGTTGCTTATTAAGCGTAGGCATTAATAAGATCTGCTACTAATACTGTCTCGTCACATGATATTCTGATATTTTTAATCCTTTTCTGGTGAATAGATTCTGTATATTGTGCTCTGCCATGCTCCGCTCACTCTTCATGTTAATTTTAAATCTGTTGAACTTTCAGAAATTTATTTCATCCTTCATATTCACTCACAGAATGAAGAAATACTTGTAAGAGTGAGGGGACTGTACACATTCTGGTATATTCATAGACATCAGACAGATTCTCAGAGTGCTACTCTTTCCATTCCTCTTTTCTACGTATTATCCAAATTTGTCATTTCGTTTGCGTGTATTGCAACTTACTTAGCCAATTATAGACAGTCGTAAGTAGTAGTATTTAAACTAAACTGCCAGCTACTAAGACATATTATTATGATGATGCGAAAGGTGAGACTTAATTTTAGCTATATCTCTACAGCACAACACACACGTATGCATTCATTAATATTCCTATCACTGTCCTTATATTATTATGCAGACAGTTATTAGTAAACAGGTATTATAGCTATAGGTATTGAATTCTGATCTGACTCAAGTACACACATAATTCTTTCTGTACACAACAGCACACATTTACAAGAAGCTTTGTCTTGCTTTGCTTAACTGATTCCTAAACGATACTAAATATAGAATTAAATTTTATTTCTCTCGTCACTGCACGTTACACTTTATACTTGCTTAGAGATAAATAAATGGAGTGAAAGAGGGAATGAATGAATAAGTTAAAACTCGAGACTCAATTTGAATTTACCTGATGAGATGTATGCACGTTTAGTTCGCCTTAATCCCTTTAACAAAAGGTGAGAAGAAATCATCCGAGCATATATTTAAATACTCAGAGCAAAGCACTAACTGATTCTAATTCCTTATTCAGAATCAGAATTATCAAATAAATTCTACATTTTGTCGACAACTAAGTCCTTTCCACTCATTCGTGTCAATAAACATTTTACGAAACTCTTATTCGATGACTACAACAGGAAGAAGAGCTTTGGTTTCAAGCCTGTCGAACTTGTACTCTTTTGATAACACGACTTAAAAATCTATATTTTATTTAGCCCAAACCCCATCACGTTCGCTGCGGTTCTTTGCAAATCAGTGGATCTACCCACATCGTACACAGCAATACATTATTTCATTAACACGCACGTTGTCTCACTTTTTAGCTTCCATTATTCGCAGTATCATTACCTAGTTCATAGTTCACTGGCATGGTTTCACACCAAAATCTATGTAGACAGATTTATCACTACCAACTAAACTGCTATTAAAATACCAACACAAACCTTTCCAAGTGTTGATGATCAACCAGATCAAAAATTGAGAAGGTATTATATTTGTGTCGGTAATATACATAATTTCTCAATTTTTTATCATTTTTATTGCCTATGATGATTTGCATTTGTGACCTCCTATTAATTTTGGCCTAGGGACATGAACATAATGTATCCACATGAAGTCAGTCTCAACATCTCAACATATTTATGTACTACTTACGTAGTCATATCCGTCTTAATTCTAAGTCCAAGATTCAATGCCTCAATCAATTCAACTCAATACATACTTTCATCTTGAAGCTTTGATTGATGCCATGCATGATCTGTGATTGGTATGCGAAATAAATAAATAGCAGTGCTAGTAAGTGTGTAATTTAAAAATAGTACCTCGTCTAGTGGACAGCCCGCTCCCATGAGTAACGTAGATGATTGAGCCAGCAGAAGACGCAACAGTTTCTCCTTCAAGTCTTCAGCTGTCCCTCCTTTGGCTCTGTTTGTACCAAAATATCAAAATCAATTTAAGGAATTCAATATAACATTTCCTTCAATATTCCAGCTAATCACTAAAAAAGTATAATAATACAATAATAGTAGATAAAGGTTTAAATGAAATATACTACTACTATTGTAAGATAAGGTATAAAAATGTTACAATAAATATGTAAGTATATGTTATTAATTGACATAATATTATTTTAAGCACATAATACGATGGTATTTAGTAGTCATAAAAGGAAAAACACAACATTAATGCATATAGAATATTAATAGGGACATTGTGTGTATAATAAATAAATAGTAGGCATTTGAAATTATCTTTGTGGTTGTACAACTATACTTATGAGTTTCTGGTTTTCAGATAACTCAAGAGAGAATTAGCTGAAGGATTGCTTAATGTAAGGAGCATTAGGAAGAGAATACGAAATAATTAGAGAAGGAGTGCTCAGATAAACAAATGCACATATAATTTACTTAGTAGCAGGTTGACTGTAGTTGAAAGTAGGATGATTCGAGTGGAGAGTCAAACTGCTGGTTGCTACATACTAATACTTACTAGGCACTATAAGCGGAGTGGGTAAAGATAATAAGGACTAAAGGGTTTACATAGAGATAGCTTTGGCTTAGAGAGAGATCCTTTAGAGGGAAAGCGAGTGGGCGGGATAATAATAATGATAATATGGTGATGATCATTTACATGAACATACCTTGTGACTAGAACTCGGAGAGTAGCATGATTAGTAAGATCGTTGAGTATATCCCCCACTGTTTTATGGGGCGAGTCACAAACTTGATCCAACCTCAAAGGCTTCCAGTTTCGTAGTGCGATTGTACCTATCGAATTAAACAACACAATGGAATTACCTATAACACTATCCTATTACATACGCCTTACATTACGCGATTACAACCAGATTCTATGTATGTAAGTATCCATCATTCTGCCACAGTTACACTAATTCGTCTGTTTTGGTAACAGATCATATAGATCTCCCATTTCCAACTCTTTAGCAGAGGGTAGGAGTGTTAACAACAATATTCACCACCACTATCAAGCATATGCAACAAATTGTAAATAATAATACAAAAATAAATAAATAAATAAATAAATAACAATTTCTAATAATGGCACCTCCTTCGACTACTGTGATTAACGATACTTTACTTACTTCAGGGAGGTGTCTTGAAGCTAATGAAGGTACTTTATGTACCGATAGAATCAACATAAATCTTTCAAAGACTGGTTGACGAGTCTTTGGAAAACACAAATTGAAATGAAGTACCATTGAAACAGAGAAAGAATATTTTCTTAGACGTTCTTAGCTTTGTCCAGTGTTATCAAAAACGGTTGTAATAGGGCAGATAATATTATAAACATGTCTGGGTGTATATATTTTCTAGTACCTTGAGCCTGTCTGATGGTATCTTTAGGATAGCCAAGAAGAGTGAGGACTGTCGTGACAACATCCTGGAATGGAGTTCCGGCAGGAATTATGACAAAATCATCGACTTCGACCACTTTATTTTCTGCAGCAGCCAAAGAGGAATCTTTGACATGGAGAGAGCTATTATTGATACTGTTGATATCAGATGGAGAGAGACGGCAAGTACCGATTTCGCTGGGGGTGACAGTGACATTACTATTTCCACCAGAAGTCTCACACTTCCCCAAATCTCGATCTCGACTGCTTACTTCAATGATGCAGTGAATAGGCATCGACTTCCCTGCAGGCCAAATTCAAAATAACATAAATTATATACACAATCATATTATTATTTAACAACCCAACTAGTTTAATAAGACTCCATATTGCACCTTTATCTTCTCAGTATTGTTACTTATACCATCTTATACATAGATACCCATTCAAGAGACAATTACACAACACACCATTCGAGTTCTTTACTTTATATAAAAGTAAGAGTAAGGCTTACATATAATGCGAGTAGTACACATGAGAAATGGGTGGGTGTTAGAAAACATTAAATTAAAACTGCTAAAGATAAGTGCTTAGTGCATAATGTTTTGTAGTCCTGACTGTAAAGGAGCAAACGGTTCCTATCGTCTGTAAATTCTATTGTCCACGGTAGTCACATTTTGTATGTGTGTATTCCAAAGGAAACCAGAAGCGTGTAACTTCTCAGTATCCAAAATCAAATAGAGTTTTCAGAGTTTAATGAACTGTCATCTGAAATTCATTTCTCTCTCATTATCTTCGCCCATATCATCTCCAGTCGCCTTCCTTTCTTTACAATTTACTCTTACAATAATACATCTTAGAAAATCGAATTGAATTCTTAGAATTTGCTTTCCTGGTCGCTCTATTTAGCTGAGGCAAGACGAGACAATACGTACAACCAAAAGAGTACTAACTTAACAAATCGTAACAGAATGAAGCAGAGCAGATATATTTGTAAGATATAAAGACCAAAGGAGCAAAGGCAACCTTCTCATCGTCAGCTCTTCTCGTCTTCCACATCCGACATCCTCCGCTTCTCAACTTCTCCACTAAATTGACTACAACATTTCCCTCATCTCAAACATATCTTTACCATTCAACTTTCAATAATAACTGCTGCAGTAGAATATATACTGTAAATACTTGGGCATTGTCAAAAATTATGTATCATAAAGAAATGTATTTTATACTGGATTTACACAATTACTTGTACGTACCTCTGCCTCTAAGTTATATCAACAGTGAACAGGATGACAAGCGACAGGACAAGGTTTCACAGGTATAGCTTCTCAAGAAATATATTCTGCCAATGGGTGCAATTTTTTTAAAACTAATGTAGTTATTCATCATTGCTCTTTTTGCTGAAAGCCCTTTCTTTGTGTACAGGAGAGCTAATGAGTCAAGTTGACCTGCTTTGACGGGAAAATGTAATTTCAAGAATAATATAATATTATTGTTATTTCAGCAACACCAACCTACATTTTTGGAAACATTACATTAACTTTAACTTCCCTCTTAACTGAAATACCCCTATGCTTCTTGATAGTCAAACTTTGGAATCACTAAAGCAAATTCAGTGGAACAAGAGAAACAGTTGCACTAGATCTCTTTATTAATATACTTCATAACCCCATTTTTTTCCAAAACCTTCAAGGTTATTGTGACCAAGAGAGCAATAGATAGTAATCAGGTTTTATCCAATTAATTGACAAATAAATGATATTGCAATGCAATGTATTCTGACACATTTGAATGATTTTACTATACTATGCATAAAACTAAATAAATAGCTGAACGTTCCCTTGGCCAAAATTTGCACCCTATTATATTATAGTGGTGGTGGCTAATTAAAATCAGTTCAATACAATCCAAGTCCGGTACTTCAACACTACCAAACCTAACCGTACCTTTTCCTTAGAAGTGTGCTCCCAATGATTTTATCATATCCATCGGAAAGTGTGTAAGACTCTGGCCGCTGACATATAAAGCGACCTAAATGCATTTCTTGAACGAATACATATAAAATATGAGTTTTCGTGGTAAAGTAAAAAGTGTATTCCCCAAAGGTACACCTGAACTGAACCGAAGTGAACTACATTCTTATTTTTCTTTTCAGTTGTGTTGCGTATGAAGAATAGGTTCGCAGAGTCTACTGACGGGAAAATGGGGAAAAATGGATATCTAGAGAATCCTTGCAAAAGTTTTTTCTCGCCACCATCTAATCCGGCTTTCTTAGGAAACCCGAATTTTTAATCCACTTTCTTATACCGGTTCTTACTTCTCTTTAGTCTGACTTAGGAAACCTTACCAGTTTACTTATGACAAAACTTGGCTCTCCTTTCAAACTTAGTTTTTACTTAAATAAAATACCCACACAACAGAACACAACCAACACATGCCTTCAAGTTGCTTACGTTTCTTTTGCTGTAGTGTCTTACAAATAATCTCAAGCTCAGCTCGCAGGTGAATATGTAAGCTTCACTATTCCTGAATCTCTTTTGTGCATTACATCACATTAACCAAGTATGCCGTCCAATTCGTATCCACTGTATTATACACACAGCGTACAACTACACAAATTAATATATATTATTGTCTACTATTTACATACATACGCACCACAAAATTGTATCTGACTAAAGTACGTATTATGACGGGATTTCGACTGAGTGTCCAAAAGCTTTCCATAGGGCACACAATTAAAAAGGCACAAATTACATTTAAAATGAATTACATAACCCCTTTTTGTACCAAATTGTTCTTAAATATTGTTCATGGCTTTTGGAAAAAATAGTTCAAAGGAGAAAGTTGTATTGCATTTCTAGTGGCTTAAAATGGTTGGAAACTTCAAATATCAAAATTAACACAAATAAGCCATAATTCATCAAACCTGCATCTTGCATTTATTATTGTTAGTATTATGGTAAACAGTACAGCTAAATTAAAGTAGTAACAGTAATAACATTCAATTAATTACCATATCATATTCGTAACATTAAGATTAACTAACAACTAATTTTCTTTCGAAATTTTGAAATGAGGAATATGAAGTTTTATAGTTTCTTTCACAGAATTGTTGATTAGCGACATCACATAATCCATCTGAATACCTGTAGAAGAAACCATAAAAAATTATTTAGGAGTGACAAAGACAATAAATTATACAATCAATAGTATACTTAACCTAACAATAATTATTTTCATAGAATCGGGAATAATAATTACCCGAATTTGTGAGTGTTCTACAACATTGATTCTACGCCTTAATATCGGTTACACCTGCTGATGCTCGGAATGAAGAAAGTTTAGAAAGTTGTTCCGGAGTTCTCCGATTCCCCAATGGTAGCAAGGACTGCTTTTTCATTCGAGCCCGCAATGTTGAAAGTGGTAGGTTATGCTCTTTTGCTGATTTGGCCATTGATGAGCCTCCTAACACGTATTCGATTGCTTTGTTGATAGTCGCTTCTAAAGCTTGTTTTTCGTCCTCGTCTCTGGCTTTTGCCGTCTTTGTTTTTGACTGCCTTTTTTGTGCTGGTTTAGCTTAACCAAATACAATAAATAAATAAGTTCATACAATGCAAATTATTAGCTGAAATTGAAGATGCATTGAAGAGGTTGAGATTTAAAAATTCAGAGGCATTTTCAGAATACTGATTTTATAGAATACAAATAAAATGGAAATAGTATTAGGTTATTCTCTCTTTAGTTCAATGTTCAATCCATAGAAATATAGTAGTAAGCATAATAAAAATGAGAATTTTGTAACGTTGCCTTGTAAAGTAAGGTAAAGATATCATAATTTAAGTCGATAAAATAATATTAAGAATTTTCCAAAAACTCCCAAGATTTCCAAGACTTCATTTTACAAAAAATCCAAACGGACAATGCACATAAAATGGACGAATCCATAAGGTGGACGAACAGTGAACACAAATTTGCATATTTCCATTTTAAAACATTTCTGGCATTTTATGGTTACAATCAGATGCCGGAAGTGTGGGGAAAAGCAATTTGCGTATTTTTGATATTATCGGCAGGGAAGGGAAGTTTTCTCCTTATTTAACAGAGTCCAGAGTCCTGTTTTTTAGGGCATGTTTGCTAAGGTTTTAGGTCATATTTAAGACTCATTAAGACTCATAAAACAATATTTTAGTAGCAATAAATCCGGCCTCTGGTTGCAATAGCATCTTTGAATTAAACACAAGTTATTGTTGTACATATAAAGAATAATAATTAATTTACCTTCCTGGAAACCAGTGGGTTCGGGTTCATTCTTCTTTGAAATTTTCCGACCTTTCTTTCCAGAGGAAGAATTAGGGGTTCCCAGACTATTCTCTTTCTCTCCCTCACGAGGTGTATTTAAAATCGGTTCATCCATACCACAACAGACACCTGTTACAATATTGGTCACCACATCAGATATATCCATGTTAATGCTGTTTTCTCCAGAAAATGCTGATCCTGGATTATTCTCAATATCTTCCAGTTTTACATTTGATTTTACATCGACGATTTCAGGGGTTTCCAGAGACAGTTCTGAGCGAAGTGTATCAAGATTTTTCATCTGTTCTCCACCAATTTCAGTTTTGATTTCAGCTGTCATATTATGTCCATTGAAAATTTTGAAATTATCATTTTCTGTCTCAGATTCCAATGGTATAATATTAACCATTTCAGTTTTCACCCTGGATTCTATTTGTACATCCACATTTTTAGTATTGGAAACAGATTCGATTGGTATATCAACATTTTCAGCTTTGGAAACAGATTCAATTGCGATATGGTTAGGTCCAGGTGTTGGCACATCTGTCGGCCGCGTCGGTTCATTTTTTTTCGCTTCAAAATTTATTTCAACAAGAGCATTTTCCATAGATTTTCGATCTTGATGGTTTGGCTTTATTGGCGAAAGGATATTTTCAACGTTTGTTATAGGGTCCATCATTGTTTCATTTGTCTTTTTCTTCGCGGATTTCTTCAGAGGTACATGGACATTTTCAGTTTTCGCAACAGACTTTCCTGGTATCTTTTCTGCTTTTCCAGCAGATTTCACCGGCGCAGGAGAATTTTCAGTTTTCCCGACCGATTTCAATGATACAAAAGCATTTTCAGTTTTTCTGGCCGATTTTATAGGAGGATGAGTATTTGCCGACTTTTCCTTCCGTTTTCGTTTCGCAGGAATCTTTTCTTGCTTCGTACTGTTTGCTTCGGTATAGTTCACTTTCAAGCCAAATGGTAAACTAGAATCATTATCATTAAAATTCATGCTATTTTCCACGTAGTCGGTAGCATTCATTTCAGGCTGCTCTCCTCTCTCGCAAAGTCCATCTATCCCAAGTTGATCACCGCAGGTAAGAAAATCGCCAATATCTTCAGAGGGTACAATAACAGAACCTTTGTAGATATACTCCAACAACTTTTTCAAGACGCCGTGCTTCACGTTGACCACTGCAACGAAATAAAGTTGATGTCCCATGGATTCTTCAGCAAAAATATCCTCGAAGTAGGACGAGGAAGCCGCCAATATTAGCTTATGACATTTTATGTGCTTTCCTTGACAAGAAATCGTCACATCGGCAAACACTGCATTATCCAGATAGTTGTTCAATTTATTCGACTGGGAAGTTGTATGATTAGCGCCACAAACTTCATAAGAAACGACTTTCTTGTTATGGCTTATTTGCTTCAGTAGTTCACGGGAGCGAACTAATTTATTACTCTCCATTTTTCAGACGGGTCACAGGTTATCTAAATAGTTAGTTGATAATAAATTGAGTTCAGTATAAAATGTGCTATCTAGTACTAATCTAAATGATCTATATTACTTCCTCATGCCGTTTATGATGGCAACAGTAATCAGTTCAACTGCTGACATTGAGTTAAAACTGTCAGCCAAGTCATTTCAATATCCTTATCCTTGCTATTATCATTACTGTTGTCACCATATTTTAACAATTTAAAAGATAAACTTTAATCATGTGATTCATTGCTATATTAGTTAGAAAACTGACGACTTACCTGCTGAGAACCCGCAATGCTTTCCAAAATTCTGTTGGTGTATTGTAGTCGATTGATGGTTTGCTTTTTGTGGACGTTGAAGAAGAGTAAAACTCAAACGCACTCAGCTCAGCTCAACAGCATACAGCAAGAAAGTGTAAAACAACTGCCACGGGCACAGCCACAACTATTTTTATGCTTTATCAATTTTATCGTGTTGTCGGCACTTTGTCTCTACTGAGAAAAGCAACATCATTGATGTTCGAGTGAGTGAAGTGATGAAGAAAACAAAAGGGAACAATCGCTAGCTGTTTATTGCCATTGCATTGCCACTTACACTTACACAACTAACGGCTTCGTCTCGCACTCGCCTCACCATCGCCATGTCACTCAGATACAATTTTCTGTACATTACGATTTCATGATTTCACATCGCCCTCTGAAAATGTTACTATAATAGTTTTGCCTAATATCTAAGGTAAGGGTCTCACCTACTTATAATAAGTAAAACACATCACTCGACTCGACCCAGAAGCGGTATAGGCTAGCATAGCTGCAAAGTCTTAAAAACTATAATAAATGTCAAAGTATTTTGCTAATTCACTGCCGATTTAGTGGGACAACTATTTATTTGATGGCTCAAGAAGTTACAATTAACGTTTTGAGTGTGTGTATATGTAACAGTCTAACTTCTAAGAGTGAGATGATACGGCCGAGCGAGATAACTTATGCTGACCGATAATATAGGTTCTTAATATTCTCAAAAATTTATGGATATAAACATTATAAATATTATAACAGACTAAATTATAGCTATTAATTTTCATTATGATGTAATAAATTCCCAAGCATTAGCAGGCAGGCTGGTTCTGTACACTGATACATCATATACATAGGCCTCCTAGGCCTAGGCCCTTACTCTGACTTTACCATAATCCATAATCACAGAATTGGTACTTTAAAACCTAATTTAGGGTAATGATTAGACAATTATTATTAGAGAACAAGATGTTAAAAATGGAAAAAAAAATGTTGCATAAATGTATAAAATATTTAACTAGAATGAAAATACTCTATCACCATTAAAATGGTTACGTGTACGTGACGACAATCACAAAAGGGTGTTTTATCGTCTTAAGTTACTTGTTTATGTAGCATCATATATTTATCTGTAGTATCCTGAAGTATTTGAGTAATTAAATTGTAGAAATACTATTATTGGCATAAGTGAGGTTTCTTTTCAGTGTTAAACATAAAAGGTGAGCAAGAAAGGAAAGTCCATAAAATAAAGGGAAATATTAACATTATTAGCGTAAAGTAGGGCTATAGCATTAGCATTGGTATACACAAAGTATGCATTACCCTACAAGTTACACAAGGAAGAAACAAGTCAACATAGCCAACGCTTAACTTCTATATTTTGAAAATCTGCATTATCTTAAGACCCAAAATTAAGACCTACATTATGTACTTAATTTATCTTATTACTTTGTTATTCCCCGTAACATTATGCACTACACCATGATACCGTCATACCGTCTCCGTCTGTGCAGAGAGTAAAACAAACACACAATCCAATGCTACACCCGAATTACCTGACCTGAATTATATCTGAGCACACTAGCTAGGAAACTACAGAGTACAGAAGTACACCGACCATACTTTCACCGTCTATTGTGCCAGGAAACTACTATTATCACTTGTTACATCCCATAACACATTTTTCACATTCTGCATAGGTTAATCAGTCATATCTTATATCACAGTCACAGTGTGTGCAAGTCCTAGCACAGTACTAGGATAACAATAAGTTGTGCTACTTAAGAAACTGTGCGAAGAAAGTGTGGTAGAGTAAGTACATCCACCTAAGGGTAGTGCTAGGGTATAATCTGAGTTAAAGATACAGACCCACGCCACACACGGGACTTGGAGGCATAGTTCAGAAAAGAAGGAAATCTTAGTAAAGCAGAGCTGAGCAAACCGATACGAGCTTAAAATTTGCTAATTCCACTAACGACATTGATACTACTACTGACTACATTGACGTATGGAGTCAAATTAAGACCTTTTCCATCATATTGCTAAGGCTAGGAGTAAAACCTCATAAAACATAGGCTGTGCTTATGGATTTTTGTGATCATTTACCTGTCTGTCATACTACAAAAACATAGCAGTGGAATTTCTAGTAAAATGTTTGAGAAAGCATTTTGGGAATATGATGCTTTCGTAAAGCCATATTATGAGATTCAGGTATTTTTGTTTCATTAGGATGATGGTAATAAATCGTAGCAGTACGGGTTGTAAACAAATAGTGTAATAGCGGAAAAAGTGTAATAGTGCATATAGTGGTGTAAAAGTAGTGTAATAACAGTTAGTATATAAATAAGTATGTCGTATTGTGTGCATGAAGTGGGATCTAAGGATAGTGCATAAATAGACGAGTTAGCAGTGTGGTGTTGTGTTGAAACATTGTTACATGTTGAAATATGTAGAACTACCGCGCTTGCGTACTAACACGAAGTCCACTCCCTTTCTCATCACTCACAGAGAATATTAGCCTAATTATATAGAAGAAGACTGTCTGCAAAGCCACCCAAGATGCAACCGCCAACGCAACGGCAATGTCTTTTTAAAGATGACATTTTCGTCAAATATGTTAATATCTTTGTTAAGGATTCATTCAAACGTTATGCAATAGTATGAATGAATGAAGAATTATGTTATGTATTGCGTTGTGATGTTTACGATTTACTATACAACTGTTCAACTGTCCCGTCCATCTTAATAAAGGAATAATTGGATTAATGCTACACATTAATAATAAGTATCAATCTTAATGAAAGTTGTAAAAATGACTAAACGTACAAATAGTGCCAGCCAGCTGTTATTATATGCATTATGTATTACAAAAGTCAAATAAAGCCTCGCTTACCTATATTACTTTCAATATTTCCAGCTTAGAATTTCATAGGCTCATAAGTCGCATTTCCAACAGGTGATTCCACAAGAAACTTTCATTGACATACTTACCAATTCGTATGACAATGAATCCAGGTTTGGTAGATGAAAATTATTTAAGCGCATTGAACTACTCAAGCAGATTCAGCTACTAAGATATGTTCACTATACTTATAGTGAAGAGATATTATACTTAATCAACCCATTTCCTACAAAACAAAAATAAGGAAACCCATAATTCGGAGATCAAACATAGCAGAATACGTTATTTTCAAGAGCAGTACTAATTACAGGTAGAAACATCTCAATCATCCCGTATCTACGTCTCTAGTAAATGCGTTTGCGTTTAAGGATGTCTTCCTGTGAATGTTATTGACGAAACATTAAGGATGTTTTCTTACACAATGTCTTTTCCTTACAATTAAAGGTGCTTGACACTACTTGACATTATGAAACTATCTGAGACGTAAATCTTAGATGAGACTGAGAAATAATAATAAAATTATAACTCTGCTTTATCCCTTAAGGAAAAGGTCAGAGTCAAAGAGCACTTTTGAATTATGAGCTTCCTGTTCAGTCTGACGATGAGTCAGAGAGTTGAACCGAAGCAAGCTAAAGGAGTTCATAAAGTTTTCATGATCTCCCTGTCTCCGTCATCCCTGATTTGTAATATTATCAGACAGAAACAGAGATGACAAGAGTATCTACTCATCAATCCACATACCACTGAAATATACTTATGTACGTAATACATAACCATTTTGTATGTAATTACGGCATATACAATATTAAATATATGATTGTTCCTCCTTCTTTATTTCCCCTTATGTAAATTAGGCATAAAACAAAATCATTTCTGTAAACTGATGATACGGAACAGGAAGAAAGTATCTTGATTCTTAACCATTTAGTGGAATATTAACTCACAGATAGATTCGTTTATGTGCGCCATGTCATACCACCACAATTGTTTTAATTCTATTTCAAAAGTAATAGAAATGAAATTATCTTTATTATACAATATTCGAGAACAATGTCTCTTTTGCACAGGACGTAGGTAGAATAGCCTTAGTGGTACAGAATTATGGCAGGGAACAGATTTTCATTACATCATGTCGGCCCTCGAGACTATTAACTGAAAGCAGCCATCCTTACTCTTTCCTTTTCCTACTCGCTGTGCCTACACGTAAATTTCCACCTAGCTCCACTTTGTGTCAAAGTGAAGTTGGCCCACTCTTCTCTCATTGATCACTATCCGTGTAGATGAAACAGTAGGAGGTCACAAATATCCTCCTTTGCGGATTCGATAAGGAGAAACCTGTATGAATCTCTGGAGTAGGATGCTATGCTGCTACATGATTTCATGGAAGAGCAAATGCTCAGAAATGATGTCTACACAGTATGTATCTGTTCTAATATATGTACTCCAAATTTTGTTTGAAAATAACCCATATAAAGGTTATTAAAACGTTAGCCTTTGCGTACTTGCTGAATACATTACACTTAATTTAATCTAGGCACCTACCACAAAACGTAAGTTAGGCAGCATGTACAGATATAGGAGGGTTCGAGGTAAACGCAAGTTTATATTACATTACAAGCATGCTGTAGACATAATAATAAAATAATATTTAGTACCTATAAGTATAACATTGTCGTAATCGTAATCCACATTTAAGTAAAAGTAACTTGATTCAAGCCAACATCTTAATAAGACTAAAGTTTTATTCTGAGATTTCTCTTTCCGACTCAACTGACTCTTTATAAGTCTTCTTATGTGGACTAACTCTAGTCCCGCAGTCAGACTGCCTATTCTGTTCAGCTCTGCCCGGAGTAATCTCTTACTCTAGTACCTTTCTTAGTTGAAGCTTAGCATTTCTGCCCTAAAAGAATTTTCTTCATGAGCATTCTACTGTAAGTATAGCCTGCCATCTTTACTTATACTAACCTCCTCTAAACCTACTTCCATAATCTTACAAGATATATCTGCTGTAGTGAATAGTGACTGAGATCGTGAAAGTCAAGTTGAGATGAGACTGTCTTTAGATCTCAATGCCGAAAAATACATTTCGGAGTCGAATTTACCAAAAACAGATTTATTATGGGAATCTTTCTGTAGAAGGTATACTCGGTAAGTAGGTACCCATAAAGTACTTTCTATTGCTGATTATCCCCCGTCATTTCATATCACAGATATCAACATTTGTCATAGAATGACAGTTTCACCAAATTAAGGGAGAAAACTTTAGATTTTTGTATGGTAAAGATTGAATATAGAAAATCCCTTATATTTATCTATCGAGTTTCGCATTGTTCTTCTGATTAGTAAATACAGTAAATAGAAGGGACAAATACAAATTACCTAACCTAAATATTATACTTTCTAAGTTTAGAAAAATGCAGCACGTTTTATAAATTGTGTGCTGAGTTGTGACTCAAAATAGTATTTATAATTTTATAGAAGTAGACAACTGCACCTCACAAGGATTTCCGAATTGACTTTTGCTAAATTATGACACACATGCCTTTGCTGTATCGTATGAATTTTAATGATCATGACAATAATTTATATGGACTAAGACAGCTAAGAGCACAGATTTCAATAAATGGTGCATTAGGAAGAATGATAAGTAGATTTAGTAGATAATGTATAAATATGATATTTGAATAGTTATGTACAATAGGTGACACTGGGGTAGTTAGTGCATGATGGGTATGGTATTATAGTTTACGTATTAGTTGTGTCTACTTAGAGAGAAGGGAAATAGCGAACTAACTAAGATTGAGACAAGACAGGAGAAGAAGAAGAATTAGAGTGTAAGAAGCTAAGACGGAGAGAAGTAGTGAGTGAGTGAGTAGAATGAAGAGATAGAGTAGGAGTTATAGGGATGAGATAGAATTTGGAAGGATTAAAATAGTTTGGGCTGATGAGAGAGCGAGAGAGTTTAGTTTCCATCCATCCACCAGACTCTGTACATATACATACATAGATGTTGAGTTAAGTTGAGTCTCTGTACTTTACTCCTGGCCATAGCACTCGTACCCAGTCGTATCTGACTGAATGTGACGTTATGTATGTATCTCATCGCAGATAAGTTAGTAGTAGTCGGTATGCGAGTATTTGCTATGGCTTGGTTGTCGTCCGCCCGCTCCTCCTGTGGCTTAACTCTCTTTCCTTCCTATTGTAGTCCATGTTACTTATGTGAACAACATTCATATGTATGTAGGTATAGCCTGGCTTAAGTCTTATGAAAGGCTAGAATAGAATGACACGCTATAGCAAGTAGATTATAGTTTTACGGATTAAGTCGACGAAAAGGGATTAGAGTAAGAACTCTTTAGAGTTGGAGCTGGATGGAGCTTCGGGAGGAAATTCCCGGATTGAGTGAAGCTGAGGGATGGGATGAGGATTCGGGGACTTGGACTTATCGTTACACTGAGACTTAGTTAGTTATAGAGCTAAACTATAGCCATGGACGTCCTTCGGCATATCTGTTGTGCATTGCTTGTCTCTACTTGCAAACAGAATAGCACAGATAGCTAATATTTTTAGATAGAGATAAGTATGCTTAAAGTAACTTTAAAGGTACCTCAGCCAGTGAGACATGCAGACATCGGTCGACTGTGCAAGCAGTGTACACTGCACATATACATTGTCCGTATGCACTAAGGTAATGCTAATACTAATGCTGTGCTGACTTGACTGAAGGACTGAGCTCAGTCTCTAATATGAATGTATGTATTTAGTTGAGTTTAGTTGTGTGAGTGTGAGATTGGATATAGGAAGATATAGATAAAGCCTATTGACGTTGGATATTAGGACGGATGTAGTCGGATATGCTGCTTACTCTGCTTGGCTATGGGGATTTCCATCCCCTTTTGATCCATCCTTCGTTTTGTTATGTTACGTCTCTCTCGTTTGTTCCTTCGTTCCTTCACGTTTCGACAATATAAAGTAAACCCAAGTAAAGTGAGCTAAGCAAAGACGTACGGATACCTTTATATTGCATTAGTACTGTATGTGCCCATATACATACTAGACAGAGTCAGCTGTGTAGACAGCTACGTAGTGCTAGGGTTCTAGGCAGGCAGTGTATAAAATCCTGTGGCATCGTCTACTACGAAGCAGTCTCTTTCTCTCACAGAGCAGAACAGTCTGAGTCTCCCCTGTGAGCTCAGAGGAAAAGAGAAGTAAGAAATAAGAAGATTATCTCCCGTGATTGATGAATCTAAATCCGGGCTTAGAGAGTAGCCCCAAATCCTAAAACCCTCTGCCTTGCCAATCTCCCAAACTCTAATAAAGATTATACCCAAGCACCATACAGATAAATACAACCAGGCCAGACGAGATACACTCTCCTAATGCAGGCTCACCGATAGATATATCTTCACCGCAGCAGATACTTGCTAGATAGTGTGACTCTGTGTCTTTTCTGTTCGTCTCTGTCTCTGCTTATTCTTCTTCGTGGACTACAGAAAGAATCGTCGTCTTCGTCAACGCAAAGCTCAGCTCTGCAACTACAACTCGACTAACTACTTACTGCCTCGTATGCCTACTACTTATTCCTTCCTCTTCGTCATATACTATGCCCATACATGCACACTGCTCTCTATCTTTCATGCACCTACCTTTCTTAACATTAGTTTGCTTTGCTTTGCTTTCCACAGTCGGCCTTTTCTTTCTCTTTATCTTCACCCACTACTATTTCTCTCCTTTCTCCCCATTTATTCCGACGTAAAAAACCGATTTCGCTTTTCTCCACTGTCCTCACTTTCTTTTATTCCTAGTAGGTCGAATGAAATGAAATTCACTCTGTATTTGTACTCTGCATTGTAGTGCACTCTAAGCCACATTCCCATCAGATAGCCAACGTTCTCTATACTAGCATACCCTCCAGTCTACCATGTCTATGCACAATACTACATTATGCAGTAAGGAAAACACAGGCGATGATATCTCCACTGTTCTTAACCTTATACCAATGCACAGACCTAGCTACTCTTAAATTACTCTATACTATCCGAATAAGAATGTCCGTCTGTTCCAATGCTTCTACTTAACTCAGCTCAGTAGACCATAAGGTAAATTGACATAGTACAGCTCAG
>JABASH010001104.1:0-29450 GCA_019776445.1 Tomocerus maximus
CTTTTAAATTAAGTTAGGTTCAATAAAATTG
Organism: Tomocerus maximus; assembly: GCA_019776445.1. Taxonomy (NCBI): domain Eukaryota; kingdom Metazoa; phylum Arthropoda; class Collembola; order Entomobryomorpha; family Tomoceridae; genus Tomocerus; species Tomocerus maximus. The sequence goes on from JABASH010001104.1 coordinate 32, forward strand.
ACAATTCTGACCTTTGAAAATACAAATATCCTAGGACGTATGCATATGTCCTAAGAGTTCAAACGTCCTGTAACATATATACTATCAACTATATAGTAGTATTTAGTATTGTTTGCAAATAACAAATACCCGAAAAACATTTTTTAGTTTCTTTGTGAAGATTAGACACTGCGATTCGAGCGGCCAAAAGAGCGTAGTCTGGATGCTTTGTAGTCATTGTAGCTGCAGTTTCCGCAGCTAAATTATCCAACTCAACAGTTGTTACCCCAGTGTACAATCCACTAATTACTTTCTGGGTTATTGCTGGAGGGTCAACAAATTCCATATTCAGCCCATAGCAGAGTTTTTCTATCCTTGACGTAATTTTGTCAAAATGAACTTCCTCAGAACGCTTGTCCCTCTTAACGACGTACATCTTCGTTCGGTTAACCATTTTGGTAGGATCCAAGAAAAGGCAGGATCCAAAACAGTCGCCTATAAATTTGACAGTTGGTTGTTGTCACCTAGAAATCAAATATGAAAATATTGAAAATGTTAAATGTATTGGTAATACTTAAAACCTGGGATGGTAGGAATACTAGAGGAATGTAGGAGGAAGGAACAAAATGAGACAATAATCAGTAATCGAGTTACTTTTACTTACACTTTCAAAACCGCAATTTGACAATCGCAAAATTCAGGAACGTTCCACTCCACAGTTACTAATAGTTCGCACTTCGCACTGACAAGTCAATTTGGCCAGTTAATCAATCGTTCAAAGACTTCAATCAGAAAACGGTAGACTCCACTCCAATGACAATGACCAATGCAATCCAAACCAAACTCCAATAACCTCAAAAACAAAGACTTTCTAACAAATCCCTTTCAACTTCTCTCTCTCCCACGAAAACCGTTCCCTCCATTTGATTCGGCTCTTGGTCTTCTGCCTGCGCAGCTTTGTTTTTCCTTCCCGTGTGCCGTGTGACATTGATAGTACATTTTCTTCTGTCTGCTGATTGATGAGATGAGTACAGTGCGTTTGCTAAATACGTGTATTACCTGGAATGTAGTGCCAGGCCAGCCCAGACAAATTTTGAAGTCCATGTGTCACCCGACGCCGACTTTATTTAATCCCGACGCCTCAATATCTTACCCGACTATTATGCAAAATCACCAGTTTTATATTTTATATCTCCCTTCTTGTACTAGTGTATCAAGTAGGTCATCACTCATAAAAAAAGTTTCCAAAACCAAAATTAACTTTGTCAGCTCTGGTCACAGGGTTAGCTGGTATACTGAAATGGCATACTTAAATTGAGCCCTATACGTACGGCTTGCGATACTTGTAAGTATTTTAAAATACTTAAACCATTGGCGTGGCTGGGTTCAGTGCCGCAGCCAGAAAATATTCCGGGAGCTAGTCATGAAATGGGAAAAAACGTTTTGTAACAAAAATTCTTATCTTCGATTTCGGATCCCCCGGCCCGGTGAACTACAAAGTTCACACGGGCAGGATTTGAAATATCTTTACCTCCGTCGGTATCAGGCATGGGCACTCGGGCACTAAAATTTGTGCCCGTGCAACTCTCTAATGTGAATTGTGAACCTTGTTCGCTTCGTCTGCAGTCTGCAGATGTTTTAGTTGCATATTTTTATTTTTCTTTTACTTGACTGCACTGCGCTGTACCTTGTCTTGTCCTGCTTGGTAATACTACGTACACACATAAGCATATTATAATACACCAGCATGCTCTAAAACATCCATCTAATAATATAAAAAAGGTCCACATAAAATATACTGTATGTATATAAGTATTATACTATGCAACAAGCAAAAGTAACACCTATAACATTATAAGGTATTAGTTCTTATAAAATAACCTGACATACCTAACTGTGTGCTAACAGTAATTCACAGTCCGTGTATAAAGTCCGTAATCCGTAGTAAAGTAAAGTATGCAAGGCATAGCTATAGGTATGCCTATGCGTGTATGTTAGCGATGAGTAAGTGTGTTCTTTAGGAATTTTGCGGATTAATTTGTAGTTTTGTATCTTCTTGTAATCTTCTGTGTAGTGTTATGTTGGTGTGATGAAAACAATTTCGTTTATGTGTTAGTTTTTAATATCAAGATCAAATTCATTCATCATAATTCATCATTATAACATCGGCAGCCTGCAGGGATGAAATAATGTAAGATTTGTGGTGTCAACTTGACAATAATAATAATTTAAATCTTGAATCTAATTTTAATGAACACACAATTACAAATGAACGTATGTATTCAAAATTAAATACATAATTCATATTTACTTTACAATGTTGACTGTCAACTGTAGGAAATCGGAAATCTTTCATCTTTTTTGGTACTCACCCACCACTTCCACATTCCATTTGACTTCATCATTCAGATTCAGACTTAAAAAAATGACTTATATGGACTTTGTTTTGATCTTGAACATTCAACATTGAATCATGAATCAGCTAATACCAGCGACCAGATAATGTACCAGATATTGATGAATTGTCATGTTGGGTGGTATAATATTAATATTATACGTTTTGTCATTTTTGTGTTTTTCGAGTTTGTGCCGACTTCTGAATCTGAACTGAATTCATTGAACTGTTCTTCATATTACCGTTGATCTAGACATTGATTATTATTATTGACACTCACCCCATCCATAAAGATTACGTATTTTATTTGATGTCATAATGTAATTTCAATGAATATTTTTTGAAACCAGTTTATTAGTATCCAGCAGATCCATTGATCTACTTATCATAGTCATCATGTGCAGTCCTGTCCAATCAAAGTGGCAGTGTGACAGCAGTAATCGGGCATCGTAAAGATGAATTCCTGAGAGTAATAATTAATTATCGTAAGTATTTTCATATGTGTCTATATAATAATTATATGCTTATAAAATTATATAATTTTTTAAAACATGCAATGCAAATAGTTTTCTTATTACGGTCAAAAGTTTAAGTCATGTATGCAATTGTAATTTGTAATACAAAATGTGAATTGAAAAATAATTATTCTCTTTTCTATTATTTCTATCCTACTATATACCTATGTAAAGCCGTAAAGCTATTATAACGCTGGGATTTCTGATAGATTGTGTGCTGACGCGTCACGATGTGTGTGTTAGTGGGAGAGTGCGGGATACTATTGATGAGTAAACCGCACTACCGCTCAAGCCGCGAGGGCTTACTTGCAGTCACTCCCGTGACAAGTTAATACCCGACCGGAAAACACCACAATAGAATCTTAAATACGACGGAGCATATAGATTGCCATGAGTGTGAAACGACGCTTCACGATACAGTCTCTAGAGCAAATGAAATTACGATAAGGCATCCGCCAATAGAGGAGGGCTCCCTTAAGGATAGTATAAATAGAGTGCTACTATGTTATAATCAGGGAATTGATAAATACTTCTTCAGTTTATAATTTTTGTAACTCCTTGGTATCGGCTATGGCCATACTATGACTTAAAAGCACAATGAGCACAATAAAGGGGGATATAGATTCTTGGCATAATCAAAAATGCTATAAGATGATGTATCTCTTAGTTTTCGAGCAACGAATTTGCAAATGTTCTCTTAGTTTTCGAGCAACGAATTTGCAAATTTTAATGTCCAGTTCTGCACCATGTCCATCATTTTAGTGTTATAAGCAAATACAAAATAAAACAAAAGCTAAGCAAATTTTTGGTCCAATATAAGTTCTGGAAATTAAAGTATTTTTAATTAGGCTTCGTTATAAAATAGGAAGAAATATTCTATATATTTGCAATGAATGGTTTTAAAAAGGGATTTAGTTGACTATAATTATTATCCTAGCTTTTGGTCATCATAACTCATAAGTTAAGCATGTCAACAATTATTGGCTGGGACACAATTTTCTTATTTCTTTGATTGACTGTCACTGTACGACTCGTAATTTTTATGACACATTAGATCGCTATGTCCTGTAAAACGTAATACGCATAGATTAGAGAGGCAACACAAAACATGCTTTACTTTACTACGTTTAACGTTTATATAATAGGTACATAGTTATGTATTACGTAAAAGTACTTGCATTGCAACTCATGAGTTCATGTTCATATCATTTAATATACATGTATTTATTTAGAATTTAAATACTGTAATGTATATAATCATCGAGAATCCAAGTACCAACCAATACTTTACGATTTTGCATGCACATCAACAATAATTGCAATTGAGCTGTAACATCGCTTAACGTGTAGTTCTCGTTATCAGGCACATAGTGCTTTGTGCCTATTAGGATGAAATGAAAGCCAATATTATTATGCCCAAATCGCAATTCTCTCTATTCTCAATTTCATGTACATGTTTTACGGAAATGTGCATGTAATATTCATTCTATAGTTATTAGTTTATTAGTTATTAGTCTATTAGTATAGTAACTTATCACGAGTAAACAACATTCTTTCAGTCGTTGTGGTATGCATTTATTTGTTTAAGTGATAAGCGTGAATTGATAAAATTCCACCTTAGGGTGGCATTAAAATTAGATGTACAAAATCGTCTACTGGAGTTAAACATAGTGCCAAAAAAGAGTATCGTATTAATTGCTCTTGCAGTCTTGCACACAGAATTGTATAGGTATAAATTTAACCTTACACTTCTTAGATTGTTGTCAATTAACGATTAGTTATATTATTATTATACTTAGAAAATCTTATAAAAACTTGAATAGGCCAAAAGGATTAGTCAAATAATGTAATAAAATATGTACCTTTAAATTTTTCTAGATTGGAGTATCGTAACTGCAAACTGTGGACCTGGAACTGTAACGAAGCGATATACCCGACGAAACGACAACCAGAAATACCAATTTGCTTGTAATACGCTTAAAAATTCAGAAAATGGATTCAATATTGGACTCATCAACGGAAGAATTAAGTACAGAAGAAAGACTGATGTTACGATCTAGTAAGAGACAAGATCCCCAAGGCGAAGAACATAACACAAACGAAGATTTGATTAATGTAAAGGAGCAGAAAACTGTTTCCATCCCTTCATCTGCAACAACGTTTTCATCTGCCCTTCATCAACATTTGCACTCCTCTCCTTTAACTAGAACGAAAAATAGTCCGTCTACAGAGTCTTCTTCAGGGTCGTCCTCATCATCGTCGATATGTGCAGAATGTGACGCTGAACAAATTGAATGCAGTGGCGTCTGCCTTGGGTCCTCAGGTGTAACGACTGCAAGCAATTCAAATCCAAATTCAAATAGTAATTCTATGTCGCGAAATAGTCACAGAAACAGTGGTGAACGTAACTCAAAAAATATGAGCTTAGATTCAAACTCCCATTCTACGTATAATACTCTTATTATTCACCGCAATAATTCCAGTCTTCTTGCCGATACATGGATGTTAGTTAATTCTGCTTTTAACATATGCATTACTAATGAATTAATAATTAAAAAATTAATTTTAATACTAATGAATATCGTTTGTTTTTAGACCCGCTAGTCACGAGTTTACCTCCATTGGAATTGGTAACAGGAACTCTACTTGTTCTAACTCAGGAAAGTCCCAAACTCCTCCACGGGAACTTTGTACCGGACCAACCGGTCACATACTTCAAAAGTCGCCTTGTGAAAGTCATAATATTGCAGATAATGGTGTTACATCAAATGAACTTTCAGAAATACCTCGAGATTATTTAGACCAATTAACTGTTTTAAAGCACTTGGCCAAAGAAGTTCAGGTACTAAACGTGCTTTAATGTAATATTCGCATATTGTTGTACATTAACTAACATAGCATTACATAACATAGTTTGCATTTTAAGAATATTTCAGTTGATACTTTTTGTTTCCAGCAAGATCCTATAAGCGGATCTCCAAGTCAAAATTTGCTACGCTCTTCTAGTTTTTCTCGTTCACAGCCAGATCTTTCTCAAGCATCAATGTTAAACCACTTGCCAGTCGTATCTAGCCATGACCACGACACTTCTAAACATCATCAGTCCAAGAAAAAAAAGCATTCGCATGCTAGTAATAGCTCTAATTCTGGAGAAAAGGGGTCTTCCCAATTCAGTGGGGAAGAAGTATTGCCATCTGTTCAAATATTAGAAATTTTAATGAGGGAAAACTCCAATCTAAAAGCCGAGTTAGTCAATGCCCACCGACGCATTAATGCCATTCACAAGGTATATTTTCGTAGTTGAGAAGTGAAACAAAAAGCTTACTAGATCATTCGTTATTAATTACTTTAGGTTACGTTAAATACATATTGTTATTAATGGATATTATTTTTTTGACAATTAGTTGGAATCTGAACTGTCGAGATTGCAAGCTCAGCATGCAGCGTTGTTTGAGTCTTCCGAAAGAAGGGAAAGTCTTGAAAGAACTGCAAGGGCTAAGCTGAGTACTGAAGTCAAGAGATTAACAGCTGTAAATCGAGAATTGCTTTGCTCTTCAAATTCGTTACAAAATCTGTCGCCATATGCCACCTGCTCCGACTTAGAAATATATAAAAAGGAATTGTCAAAGAAAGACCTTACAATAGCTCAACTAGTTTCACAAAGTACTTTTTTAACTGAATAATGTTATAATTTTTGTACAAGAGTTTTGTATGTTAAAGTTAACATTTTATTGTATTTGAAAAATAGATAAGGAGTTAGTCGCAACAAAAGAAAGACAAGAAATAGAACTGGCTGCACAAAGAGCAACTCTAGTGGAACAGAGAGCTCATATTGATATTTTAGACAGTGCTCTAACAAATTCTCAGTCTAATGTTCTACGACTAGAAGAAGAGGTGTGTAATGACCCAGCCAATTTTAATTTTTAAGAAATACTTAACGTTCTGTTATAGTTCTGTAAACTATTTTACATAAAATTTTATTGTCTTGTTTGTGTGCAGAGTCGCAAGAAGCAAGAGTATGTGGATAAAGTGTCTCAATTGCAGCGGGCTCTTTCTTCTTTACAATTATCGAATGATAAGCGAGAACAATCCGAGAAAATCCTGCGCTCGCAGCTGGATTCGGAAATATCCGACTTAAAACTTCAATTAGCGTCAGCTAATGCAAATAATAATAATAATCATAGCCGTCAAATTGCCAATAGAAATGGACATTCGAATACCAATGGCAATAGTAATAATAACGCTGGAAAACCTTACACTGCACCACCTCCATACCCTGGTAATGCTTCTACTGCCGTCCAGAATCAAAGCAACCAACAAACTTTTGATACTGAATTGCAAGCTCTTCAAGATAAAATCAAGATGTCAGAAGAAAAAATCGTCAATTTAAGTGCTCAGGTAGTTCGTTGGGAAAATTTTTTTTCTATAGAAGGAGAAAAAGCAACTTCCAGTCCAGCAGTTACAACTTCTACACCTAACACTCCTAATTCTTGGTCATCCCGTGGAGGTACTCCACATTTTTTTGGAGGAAGTAATAGTGGAAATGGTAATGGCAGCGGAAGCTCGTCAACTGCTGGCCCACCGGATGATTTGCCGACAACACAATCGAAAGCTACCGACCTAGAATGGAAAATCAAAGATTTAGAATCCCGCCTCGTAGAAAGAGATGCCATGATTCGTGTGTTGCATTTACAAAATGTTCCTACAACGTCTCCAACATCACCTTTATTTTCGTCATCATATAATTCCTCATCATCTTCGAATGTGAACTCAGTGCCCGGTTATAGAGATTCCCCGAGTTATTCGTCAGGAGTTGCACGAATGTTACCCGTGTCGACAACACATCCTCCAATAATTAACCATCAAGTTTCTGTTAGTTTGGCCTCCATAATTGATCAAGGAGGCCATAATCATCATACACATGGTAATCAGAGTAGTGCTATGATAGATCGTATGGATCCTGTTTTGATGTATTCTAAACTTGGCAAGTGTGATTCCGAACCTCCAAGCTACGCTAATTTGCCAATGAAAATGAGACTTGGTGGCAGCGGGTCCAGTTTAGCAAAAAATTCCAATGAAAGTTTGGGTTCTGCTGGTTTCGGGCTACCTGGAGGAGCGACATCCAATTCCGGTCCCGGATCTGTTTCTAGTGCCGGGAGTAATGCTAAAAGTATCGATGAGCAATTGAAAGAACTGGATCATCAATTATTATCCAAGGTATGTAGTTTACCAAAGAATACTTTGTGTTTGCTTTAGAAATAACTCATTTTGAAGCTCTGTTTGAAACGTCTGAACTAACGTTTGCCAAGTTATTTTACGGTTTTCCTTTCGTTATTTTTTTATTTTACCGTTTGAAATTCCAACCTACCATTGCGTTTTGCGTTCCACAATTTGATTTAATCAATTGAAGTGGTGCTAATTGTACCCCTTGCCCTATAATCCAGTTGTACTAGTAGAAGCATTTTGATTAAAAATTAATTTTGAAAAACTAAGTTGTCTGTTTATAATGTTGATTGAATCATTTAATGATCTTAACTTTGACTTTAATCTGCTAACCACCAGCATTTTGCAAGTTTAACTTAGATAATTTCAAAGCGGCAAACGTAGGTTTTTGTTTCAAACAGGGTGGTCCCGGTTCTGGCCTTAAAATGCAGTCTGGACTTTGCTGTATTCCAGGATTCTCTAATACAAGCTCTGCAGCGCGAAAGGGAAAAATACCCCAATCACTACTGGAAAGTTTAGGTTCTGTCAATGCAAGTAATTTGAGCTCACAGGGTAAAAAGCAATCAGTTCTTCCTCCATTACCTAAGCCTCCAAGTTTCTCAAGTCAAAGTGCTATACCTAGCACTACGACTATTAGAACCAGTTCTGGACCGCCATTTATCTCCCCATCGGCTTCGTCTTCGTCTGTGGCACCTCCTGTGGGAACAATTACAATGTCGCTGTCAAATAGTGTGGATTCAATTCTTACAGATACGCAGAACAGTAAAAATATTGCTGGTGGGACTAATGTTTTTTCCCCTGTGTCTTCCTTACCGAAGGGTTTGCCACCCAAAAGTCCTGGAATCCCTGAGGCTGGAAAATGTCGCTCTTTGGAACGAGAGCAGCGGAATAAGCCTGTCAATGAACCAGGAGCCGGAAAATACACTCAGGTAACAAGTGATGCATCTCGGTGTAAAAGCCTCGATAGAAGGGACATCCGATCGCAAGCAAAACTTGAAGAAAAGTCTATTAAAGAGAAAGAAGAGAAAGAAAAAAAGCTTTTAAAGTCGAGTGTTAGTTCAAAGGCTGCATTTTTTGGAGGATTGTTGACCAGAAGATCTCCTAGTCCTAGCAGACAAAAAGAGAAGGAACGAGAAAAGGCAGAATTAGAATGTGCAGCTAATAGAACGCAAATAGTGCAGCCGAAAGCAGTAAGATTTCCATTCAGCAGAGCACCGCAGCAATCAACTCAACAGAATGAGGGCATAAATAACGAGCAGGATATTGACACGGCGTTCCTGGATATGCAAGGAAGATCTTCACAGCGAAACAGGATATCTAAATGGACCATGTCTCATTCAAACCTGGAAGCTGTGCAAGAGCAGTCTGGAAACGGAAGCGACAGCCCGTGGGTTCAAAGGAGAAGTGACGAGGTTTTAGAAAATATAGGAACCGGAAGAAGCTTAGCTGTCCTTAATCCAAAGCAAGTAACCTTTGAGACGAAGAACAATACTATTACTTCTACAGGCAATGATGAATCTAAAAAGTGGGGCAGAGTTGTAAAAACTCCTTTTGGTCTTAGGTACACATTCGGCAGTCCGAGGGTTGCAGAAAGCTCCAGCACTATCGGAAGGAAACATAGCTCCCCGGGGAATTTTTGAAGGACTACTCAACTGAGAAATGAAAACTGTTGTATCCTTTAACAGTTGCTAAAACTGCAATTTTGCATTTCTTTTGAAATAATGAAGATTTTTGACAAAATTCGCAATTTTCCTAATGTAGCAACTGACAATTTTTTGTTTTGAATCATTTCTGTAACAGAACTAGTACCTTTTTGTGTACCACTGACATTCAATATTTTGCATTTTTGTCACAATATTCGCTGCGGCCTTAAATATGTATTACCTACTGCAAGCATTTGCCGTTTTCCCTACTAGTTAAGGAACTGAAAAGTCGAATGTTACACATGGTTAAACCATGCTAAACTAATGCTTAAAAATAAGTTTTATGCCTTGATAAATGTATTACATGTACTATGTAATTTACTAGACGAATTTATTATAATAGTCAGGGAATTAGCCTCAGCTCTGTTTGAAAGGTTAAAAAGCTATCTTGTGCTATCATGTAAATTATTAATTCCTTTGTAGCTCCATAGCAGTGTGCCGTGTTCACTCGATCCTCGCTTTTGAAGATGACTTTTTTGTTAAAACTAGAAGTGAACTAAATTTTAATAATTTATTAACTACTATAATGGAAATCGGACTTGATTATATATTTATTTGTTTAAAATGTTGGCTTAATTGATAAATCATACTATATATGTATATTATACCGACCTTACTATGGCACTTAACGTTTTTGTTTTGCTGAAATTGGTTCACTATAATTACTAATCTGTAGAATTGAATCATGTTTATCCCCAAGAAATGAAGAACGAAAACATTATATTCTGAGAACGACACGAAATAATATATTGATGTATTATGTAGCGTACTGTAATTTTAAGTAGCAAGTCGAAACGAACCGAACCGAAAAGTTGCGTTTAGTGATATCAGTTCTCTGGTATCTTGCTCTGGTATCATTAAATTGTTCAACACGTAACTACTATAGTAAATAAAAGAACGGAAAGTATAGATAAGAGATATTATTGTAAAAACCTTGTAGACAACTAATTACCTACTAATAATGTTAGCAGCTGAATAATATTAATCGGATAATTATTGTCGACAACGCAGTTTTAGTAAATATGTAGCGAATGCCAAGCCCTTTTATAGGGCAAAATTGTAATATAATATACGCAAACAACGAAATTATACATAATATTATTGTCTAATGAAAGTGTGAGCGATCATTTAACTAAAAATTACCTTTCCTTGTGCCTTACTAACACACAATAGTGTGGGATTTTTATGTGCCTGCGCGTACTGTAATTTAGTATGCGTTTAGTAAATGATCAAGGAATGTACGACAATAAATGATAGTAGTGTGTATGAAAGAAATGAAACGTTAAGTGAAACCAGAGATTATCCTTATACAACCCACCAAATGAACATGAGTGCCTTATGTTATAATATTATTATTGTAGAACAGTTTATGAGATTAAAATGACTAAAATATTATCCTTTTACAATACATGTTGTACTTAAGGGAGAAACGTACTAAGAATGTTAGTTAACTTATATGTAAGATGCAGACAAATACATTTATAATTATAAGCAACAACTAAGTACATGTTTTCTGTTTTTTAGATGAGTGTTAAATGCTAGATAACAAAATTGTCATTCAATGGCAGTCAAAAATCATTTATTAATGAGAATAAAAGTAAATACGCGAAACACTTCACAATGCGCACTAATTAGAATCACTAATGCATACTTACTACTGACTAATTCTAATTTAGTAATTAAATCAATAAAAGCGAAGAAGAATTCATGAAATTACAGCTAATATTATACTTCTCATTTTCTAGCGATAGTGTTCTGCAGTATGTAATTTGAAGTAATTTCTATGAATACAAATTCTTCGCAATAATAATAATCTAAGCACGTACTTAATCTGCTTTACAAGTAAATGATTGTCAATAACAAGTAGGAAATGCCAATAACAATATTATTTGAGTTTGTTCGTCTATTTAGTTATAGCATACTTACACCTATCAGAATATAGATAGCCTGGATATCTAATGGTAATGTTCGTTTTAAGGGTCATAGTCTTTTAATATCAGTTATAATTACGATTTTTTCGCGATCGTTTAAAAGATGATAACCTGATGCATTATGAATGAAGTTGAATTACATTTGTGTAAAGACAATTTTTTATAATTAAGTATTCTAGATTGTGGTTCCTGTTCCACTATCAATGTGTGCAGAAGCAATCGCAACTAAGTTCATACACTACAAGTCTCTAAAGTATTTGGTTGATAATTTAATTGGATACACTAGTTCCGATTCCGATGTCTTATTTACGTAGGTGGGGTAGCATAGATGGTTATATCTGGCAATGAAGAAAATACAATGACCCATTTGAATATATATGGTATATATGTAAATATCTTGGTGGTACCTACAGCATTTTACAAATTAAAATGTATCATATAACATTAACCAACAAAATAGGTTCTTAAAAGGAGCAAAAATACTTTATTTTGCGATGAAGACAGAAAAAAGCGAAGAAAATGTACAAGGTAGACAGACTACTTGATTAAAAATTGTAGCAGGTACATAAATTTCCTTAAAATTATTATTTTATGTCCAATATGTTCAAACTCATTTGTCAAATATAGTTTCTAAAGATGGACTTTCTTCTACTACAGATAAAGATGACGATTTGGCTTTAAACCGTGGACTTAAGCTCAACCTACTTTTACCAGAATTATTAGAATTCGGAGAACTACTATTAACAGATTGGATATCATTATTGTCAGATTTGTTGGATTGGCCCGTCATCAAGGAAGATTTCGTAGTAGCAGAACTACTACCTAAGTTTGTGGGACTAGTACGAGGAATTACTAATGGTTCAGAGACAGTCGAATCATCAAGAGAAGGGGCTTTCCTGAATGACAAATTTTTAGAAGCTGTTCCTGCATTGTAGTTTGACCCTTGATCTAAACTGAATTGTCTCCGCAGACCGCGATTTGTAGGACGACCATTGAGAAGCTGATGAGCAACCTTTGAAATCAAGTCACAGAACTCCATAAGACTCCATAAATTATGTGTAATGATAGGGATAAGGAGTAGATAACAAAACTTTAGCGACCTGTTCCGCTGGAGAAAGGCATCGCACCAGTTCTCCTTGCACAAGAGCGTATCCAGAACCGGGTTTCAAGCTGGAATCAAAGCTATGGGCTCCTTCCTTGGAACCTGAATGGGTGTCTCTGAAAGCTGTCTTTTTGACATTGGAATTCACTGTCAGTGTTTTGGATTCCGCCCCTGGAAGTACTCCAGTTCTGCCGAAGTGTATCCATTTTTCGTCCAGCCCATGTGCTTCCCTACATCACATGAATTAATACAGTTCTATAGTATATCTATTGAAAATTAGAATTTTAAATCTAAGTCTTACGTTGGAGCTGGAGGTGTTGGCAGATCTTTGTTAAATCCATCTTTCCCTTTAAGCCAATAGGTTGGCCTTTTCCCTTTGCCCTTAATATCAGTCACTCCCCTAGAAATAAAGTGGTAGGTTTAATATACATTTCGTTTTAAATCATTGCATTTGTAATTTGCATATTACCTGTATTCAATGATGTATCCACCAGCCGCCTCCAGTTTAGATTTAGTTTCTGTTGATATGTGAATCCTCCATGGAGCACCTGAAACGATCATATAGTAATAATTCATTTTATATTTGTCTTACCCTGATGACCTGACACATTATTAGCGCAAAAACATGCGGGTCTCATGTTGCCTCATGTGTTTAGATTTTAGATAAAAAGCGTAATTATTATTATTATATATTTAAATACCTGTAGATTCCATCCGCGAAGCTGTGTTGACTGTATCCCCGAATAAGCAATATCTTGGCATTGTTAAACCAACCACGCCGGCACAGCAAGACCCTGAGGAAAAATGTAAATTCGATCACATAGACTAATTTTAACTGAAATAATATTTCTTTAGCTTCTTCCTTAGACTGACCTGTATGAAGACCAATTCTCAAGCGCAAAGGTGTGTAGGGCAAATGTCGGATACGAAACTTGCCACTTTGATGTAGTAAATCCAAAGCCATTGTTGCAATTTGATCTGCATGATCTGGAGACCATAGTGGAGCTCCACCAACTACCATGTAAGCGTCCCCGATTGTTTCGACCTAATTTTTGTAATTTTTACATATCAAATAATTATTGGTCCACTTGGTGGTTTGGCAACTTCAATTTACGTTTATTTTACTGCATCGATATGATGATATATTCAGGAAAAAATGTGTTTGACAAGAATAAAGCATGATTCACTCTACCCCAATGTACAACTACCTATATGATGGAAATAACTTACTTTGTACACATTATAGTCATTTATAGTAGCATCAAAACAAGTATAGAGATCATTCAATAAGTCCACCACCTCAAACGGAGTTGAGTATGCAGAGATAGTTGTAAAACCAACGATATCCGAAAAGTAAATTGTCACCTCAGAAAATTCCTCTGGATCAACTGTAACAATAGAATTTAAAAAAATACGTACAGTCGTTTCTTGTTACGTCATCCATTCTACTACTGTGTGATGAAATAATATTTTTCTTAAAGGTTTATTGGAAACTAACCCGGGAGACCCAGTTTCAATTTTTCTGCGACAGTGCTGTAATAAAGTAATGTCATGTTAAATGTAATTCTAGTGTTCGTTTGGGATATGCTACCACAATTGCGGATAGGTACTTATCATAATCTTAAAAATATAGTCTTTTGTAGTCAGAGTCAATAATAATAACACAAGCAAATCTTTAGAAAATACTTAGATTGAGCATGCACTTATGAGCTTAGGAATTGGAAATCTTCTATGATAATATTATTTTATAAGATGTCATTTAGGTATTGGCAGTCATAGTCATAACTCATAAAGGAATCGAATGGGCCTAATTTCCAGTGGTGTGATTAATTTAATACGAAATATAGATGTACTCACAGGGATAATGTTATCTGTATAATCTTACCTAGGAAGCATTCTGTTCAATAATTGTTCTGTTTTCTTCTTTTCGAGATCAAGTTGTTCAGTACGCTCTCTTATAAGTTCCTCCAAATTATTGCTGTACTTCTCAAGCATTTGAAACATTGTGTCTACGATATTCGCCTTCCTATCACAACATAAAATTCCTCATGTTAATACAACTTTAAATTTACCCTGCATAATAAAGTGAAAAACTGCACACCTGCCATGGTTAAGAGTTTTAAATAGATCATGAATGACAATAAAATCAGGTCTCATATCAGGTAATTCAGCCCAACACTGTCTCATTATGTTGATAGCTTCGGGTGGAGCAGCCCCTTTGCTTACAGAAGGCCGAATCAGGGGTGGGGGTCGTTTTACTTTCTCCAGGATTTCTACATCAAACGTAACATAAATAAACTTTTTGTCGTTTTGTCTTGGTTTTTAAGAGAATTACCTTCGGGAGAAAGTGTCAACATGCAATACGGTTCGCCACGTACGAGAACTTCTTGCATTATAATTGCAAAACTGTAGACATCCCCCGTCTGAGTTCCGTGTTTCATCAAACTGGTGTCTCGCAAAAGCTCAGGAGCCGTCCATAAATGCTCTGGCGAACAAGTTTAATTTCAGTACAAATAAATCTATTTCATTAGTGTATAAGTGTGGGTAGGTCTCTGAAAATGACAATAAGTCAGACTCATAAACTTACTCAGACTAGACAAACGTACCTTTAGCGCTTCTCACTTTCGCAGTTAGTCCTTGTGTGTAGTAAACCGACGGAATACCATAGTCAGTGATTTTCAGAACCCAGCGGGCATCAATAACACAGTTACAAGAAGTTAGAAAACCATGAACGCGAACCAGACTTGAGTGCAGATATCTCATTCCCTAAATTGTTGAACAAATATTAAACACAGACTAAATGCTCCCTCCTTCGCCACTGCAAATAATGAACTGATATACAAACGAATGAATACAACCCCCGTTTATCAAACTATTTATTAAGTACAAAGGTTATATAAGACATGTTAAACAAAGCATTTTGGTTTATGCATGACTGACACTACCAGTGATACAAGATTCTATCGGCAAATAGCTTGCTTCAATATTAGTGTAAACAAAGTATTTCTCACGGTTATCAGATTTCATACCCTACAGTACACTTGAGGATTCTATTCTGTCTGTAAATGGTTAACAAAAACAAATTGTAACTGAACGAACTACTGGTTACTTGATTTCTGTGATTTTCCTTATCAGATGTGCTTAATAGTGAAACCACTGGACTATATACTTACTACTATCAAGTATCATCAGCCCATATGTAATTTCCGTCCAGCCAATCAACAATCTACACATAGCCCCCAAGGCAGTTATGCATAAAATAGTTTCCAAAAACAATTCAGTCAAACTGAAACTAGGTTTGTACTTAGCTAAGTTTTCATTATGTTCCGCAATTCTTTCATCATAAAGTAAAAATACCTAATTCATAAATAACACATGCATACACAATGAAGGCATATGTCAGCCATTTTCAGTTTTATCATCAATCTTCAGTATAACTTACAATTTGGTAAAATATATGTATATAGTCTTATCTTTGGAGCAACCGTAGACTTACACTCCCTAATAGTATATAATTTGTATTTCAGTAACGATTTCATGAACTTTACTTGACTGTTATAAGCCGCCTATTCCCTACTATATAGCCATGTTGTTAGTTATGCATGTATAAAGCAATATATCTAGTACCACCGTAGGTACATCAAGGGATTCCCCTACTACATCTTCAATCTTGAGTTAACTGCCAATTAAGAGAACAATAAAAGAGTTCTTATGGCACATACTATAGTGACTAAAATATGTAGTGAGGAATTCTATTTAGCAATTTCAGTAAAACCCTGTTGAGTATTTCACAGTCTTAATGCAATGCTTTAGTCTGAATTTTGTAGGCACTTAATGTCTTACCTACTTGTCCAACTTTCTCTTATACTTTCCTCTGCAGTTTATATGCTTTAGAGAGTTTGAATTGTGTTTAGAAATGGTGAACCCCTGCGTCTTTGTAAGAAAAGAAGGTTTAGTTTGAAAGTTGGAGAAGAAAAGTGACGATATGAGTTAATTTCTAAGCTTCCTTGGCTCACACGAAACCAGACGTCAATAATCCTTTCGATTCTTCCACCCTTTCAGCAGACTAAACTGACTTATACCAACTAAGCAAATGCTTTTATAATACCACTAACACTAACTAACACAATCTGTACCTAAATGTTCCTAAATTGTTTAAGCTCTCAATTTAGAAAAGATTCTGCTCTCTGGAGATAAGTTTTATATTGGCACTTCTAGACTCACTATGTCTCCAACTAGAACGATATTGACACACATACACTTTCTTGTTGAGACGTAGTGACGACCTACTTGTCATATGTTACCATTTATTAATCCGCTCTAAAAGAGTTAATTCGGCTGTGCAATACAGAACAAAAACAATAATTTTCATTGAATATCCCATAGCTTATTTATGGGATTCAAATTGAAAAATTGTCACACGTATCCATTTAGGGATGGTATACAATTAAGAAATCGGGGTTAGTGATGCCTGATACTTACAATACAATGTATAAGTACCTACATAACTACAACCATTATATTAAATCTCTCGAAAGGATAAATATTTTGGTAGCAGCGTAGGTTATTGTTTTTGGCTCAGACTGAGATTTCATTTTTACAGATCTTACAATCAGCTTGACTTAAGTAAGCTAAAAGCATTTTGATGAAGTCACGTCTCTTTTTGCGATAAGATTAAGAGGTTTATATGAAACCGGTACTCTGTACTAGGTCACGGATTTAAGATAATGAGAGAGTCATTACATTATATTTGACGAAGCAAAATACGGGCACTACAATCAAATCGGATGTGTTGGGCTAAACCGGCTCAACGCACACTACTCTATAATGCAAGGACTAAAGATAGGAAACACATCTGTACATAGCGTCATAACTCCCAATTCATTTACAAAGTATAGTCTCCTATAATGCAGCCTATTGCACTTTATGTCTAGTACAAACACACGTACCAAAATCCTTTTCACTGTTTGCACTGAAGTCTATTTCAACAACTATTCGGGTTAGTAGTTTTTTGTTTAACTTCACTAGAAGACTACATCCATCTGTTCTTGGTACTTCCTATAAGTCATACAGCTACGTGATTTGATGTAATTTTATAAGGACGTTGTTTTCTGCCTCATTTCCTTCATTCTTTTACACATCATACCTACCTTAAGGTACTAGAATTTAGTGAAGAGGGATGTAAGACTTACCCGCACAAGATCAGTAAGTAGAGAAAGTTTGAAAGCCCAGTCAAGCTTAATGTCACTTTGTTTGATTATGTCATGAAGAGATCCTCGACTGCAATATTCCCACACTAAAGATGGATGTCCGTCCATCAAACAGCCCAGCATTGCAACTAAATTCTCATGACGAAGGGAAAATAACTGAGAAATCAAATATATATTACAAAACATGTGGAAATTGTAACATATAGTAAATATCCGAAAGATTACTAAACATCTCCGTCTATTACTGCTACAGATCATTTTATTGAATCTTCTCAGATTTAGTATATTGCGCAACATTTAAGAAAATTGCTTAATCTCAGTTATTCATATTGCTGAGGGAAAAATGATGAAATGTCTAGGAGTAAGATTTCTGCATGAGAGCTCATCGCCTACTTTGGTTATCACAAAGTTTCAGATTTCTGAATCTGCTTCACAATACACAACATTCAAATGTGCAAATAGACGAACATGTACTTCATCATTAAGAAGAAATAATCCTTACCGTTTCCAGCACATTTATGGCCTTGGCTTTAATCTCAAAGTCGGGAGCCTCACTGAGTTTTCTCAAATGAACCAAGTCTCCCTAAAATACACAACATAATGAATTATATTGTAAGTTAACATGTTATTTATATGTCTCATATCGCTAGTTGTGTGTGTGTATAGAACATTCAGTATATTATTTAGATGTCAGGAAATCCGTCTTAAATTGCTACTATGAAAGGATTCAAGGAACGTATTTATGAAGTCAAACTCCCGAGTTTCTACAATCCCGACAAAGTGAATAAGCGAATGATGGATAAATATTTTCGCATTTATTTTTGATGATGTACGTATTTGTAAGGATGTTGGTATGACATACCTTATAGCGTGCTTGAGTATCTGACAATATAATTGAATCGTTCTTCATATTCGCGACACTGATGTGCTTCTTGAGAGCGGCTCCGAAAGAACCTTTGAGTAAATCCGGTTTCTCTTCGGGACTCCGTCCATTATTGCAGTCAGGAAATGACGACCTGGATATCTACACAAGGAGTGTCAACGGGTACCCGTGAATTATGAGAATTGGAACTACTGGGAATGTTGCTGGTAATTGAATGAGAGTTAGCACGATTCTGTCTCAGCGTCTCTCCCCAACCCAGTCAGTCCGTTCAATTTCAATTTTAAGGTAATAAAATAAAACTACTCCTTTCCTTCACCAATAGTTACTACTACGTATCAACTTTTGTCACTAACGCTCAAGGAAAATGACCGAAGACATAAAATTTTACTGTATTTGCTGACTCAACACTCACCTGCACGAATTCATATCATTGATATTGCATTGCAGGCTTGATTATTTACTTATTTATACTTATTGGTATAGAGGAATGAGGAAATTCGTATAGCAAAATAGTGATAAAAATAAACTGTCGAGGATTAAGCAAACTAATTTAGACGAGAAAGGCTTAATCAGTTCAGTTATATCTACTACTTGAAATAAGAATTGACAAAACTTCGTAGCTAAATATCTTCTATACTATTTCTAGCCATTTCTAGGTGAAGCTACAAAGGTATCTTATGATTTTGAATTCAAATAGTATCTACAGATAAGTATGTCGTTTTCATTTATCCAAATACATATAACGAAAGAAATACTGCACAGAAAAAGTTTACCTTTTTATTGTTCTCAATGCTCATCTGAGGACCGAAGCTTATGTCATGTGAAGTCAAAATGATCTTATATGGGCCCTGCAATCGACCGCGCCGGGAAAATTGTCTGCGATTGTTGCAGTTGTAAAACTGGTTTTGCAATCGTTCCCTATAGTACAGAGAATTGAACAATTTCAATTACATGCTGATAGTTACTAAACAAACGTTTGACAAGCACACGACAATTCCTACAATTCCATATGGAAGAACATCGCTATTTAAATTGTTGTGTTGATGATGTACCAACTATCCCACCTTGTGTAGAAACTGATGAATATTACGGTAGCGACCAAAGCAGCAGTGACAACCATTGCACCTGAAATCTGTAGCCAGCTTAGAACAAAGTTTGATGCAGAGTCTGTAATCCAAAATTTCATGTTTAGTGTCTCCATAATTGGAAAATAAGCAATTATTAAAATGTGGGACGGAAATTTTAGATTAGTGCACACCTATCGTCATAATGTTACTTCAATTCTAAAATGGTTGGATTGTCACTGGGACATTATTGCAACTAGATATTCTGCTCGTTCTAGAAGTACCTTAGATAATCCATTCAGTGGATAAGGAATAAGATTTTTAAAAGCAGAAAGTTCTAACAGCTCTCTTCTCAGTGCATAACGCGACAAGTTTTCCTTAAGTACTAGCAGTTTAGTTGAAGTAATACGAACGACGATATAAGTATGGAGCAGTATTGCATGGGAACTATTACTTGAATGTCTACCTTTACGTTTAGCGTTAAATGAAGCAGAGAAAATGAAAACGGTGAAAATGAAATGCAAAGGGATTGTCGTTTCGGTTCAAGTCTTAGCATTGTGACTTATAGTGTTTCTTGGTATAAAAAATTTGGAAAGCTATAAAACTAGAAGCCCACGCTTCGAAAGCGTTATCATAATAGGAGAGATGAAAGCTGTTCCTAGGTTAATGGAATATATTTTGCATAAGGTACGTCGTGAACTATGATAAGAATAGAGTTAAGAGGAGGTATGTAAATAATTCCACAGAGTATATCTTTACATGCCTCTCCATTATATATTATTCAATACATGGCCCGTTGTGCACAAGAAAGTCGCTACGGGGAAAGCAATGAAAAATAGTTGCCCTAATCTTATAGAAAATTTTGTAGGTAAAAGTTACAATAAAAGGATTCATCTACTTTTGTTATGCGGGCAGGTAAAAGTAAGTATAGAACGAAGGGATAGTTACCATTGGAATTGTCCGAAACGGGCGAAGAAGCAACCCGCTCCCGTTTCGCGGTGCTTTCTCCACGCTCTTCATTTTTGTCCTCACCTTCATTGGCTAGATTTACGAGTGGGTGCCATCTGCATTTATTACACATAGTAAGACTACCAAATTATCCCTTAGGCATACATACACCTCCGCATAAAGGATTACATTGTATTTAACTGCCTCCTTTGTGCACTGCCATTAAGCTTTCTTCCTGCCACATTAAGATCCGTCTTCGGATCCAACTTTCACCTAACTGCTTTTCAAACACTCGTTTATCCTAACTTGGCTAGCCTGATTGTGAGTCAGTCAATGAGTGACTGCAGGTAATTAGTAGTTCTCATTCTACACTTTCATTCCTAAAATTTCCATCAGATATTTTACTTAAGTAAGCACAATCAGTTAGTATGCTCACAATCAATCCAACGTCATAATATGTCTCTGTTTCAATCTCGGGACTGTTTACATGGAATCACTACTTATAAGTATACAAATTTTGCATTGCAAATTAATTTCATTCGTTATCCTGCCTTGTCGGAAAGAAAATGAGTTTTTCCTCGACTCAATCTACTTATTTCTGTAATATCATCCGTTGCGCATTTTCCTCCAGCATCCTATTCCCCCACGCGAAATATTATTACCATTATCTCCCATAAATTGTGATCGAAAATATGATCTGCATTATCCAAGCGATTATAATATGCCCCAATATCCTATTGAATTATTTCTGCAGATAAAGGATATATGCAATAGCTGCGCCTGGGCAGCGATATAATATTACATAAATATGTATTAGACTGGAAATCCACTATCTTGAGCAAACAGCCTTTGCAATTTTGCATATACGACAGATTGTTAGTTCCCAGTTCCCAGAATATACATACAGCAGCCTGTTAGCTGGCAGGTATTTTTTATTTAGGTATGTTCGGCATAGTTCAAATAGGATTTTATATACGTGCTAACTGGTCGTGTGGTTTCTTGTCGTAAAATTGTCTGCATGTGGCAAGTACACAGTCTCAATTTCCCATCATTCTTTGCGCGACAGATAGTGATCATCGTGATAGGACTACATAATCTACATGCATTCTTCACTACAACATTCGGAGTAAGTTATCTATTTGTTCGACTTACCTTCCCTTTTCATACTGAACAACGGAAAAGTGAAAAGATGGAGTGTAGACGTATTCAAACAATTTCGAGTCAGCGTACGGGGAAGAATGGTTGGGATTATGTTGATTCTGCCGATTGGGAATATTACCGTTGCTACTAGGCTCCTCCGTAGTAGGGGCGACGCTAGAATTTGTAAACGCAGTGGCTGTGGTGCTGCTGGGAGATTCCTTTGAGTTCAGATTTTGGCTTCTCTCCAAATCCAAGCCGATTTTCACGCTTTTCAATATCATTTGAGCCAAAAGGGGCTCCTACAAAAGTATTCCATTCATTTCAATGAATCCATTTCAATTTAACCATCTCCTCAAATCGGACATTTCAGATGTGTAAAAGAAGTAACAGAATATTATGGGTCTGTCCTATTCCCGCTTGGGATATCGGGGTACATGCCACTACTATTCTACCCAAACCAGCATTTACATCCTATTCCAAGTAGCCTAATCCTAAAAAGATTCTCCTGACATGGAAATTTACATCACAGGGAGACACACAAAGCAACTACATCTGTCTCATACTTCAATAACTTGCCTATACTATTATAGTATACATAAGCACTATTACGAATGCCCAAATATATTTTTCATCCAATACATTTACTATTCGGTTCCATTTGACGAGGATTATATTATAAAAAATATAGAATGTATGTCAACATTAGACTTGGCAAAGGCAACTTTGATTCTGTTTTCAATTCCGATTTTTCAAAATACTTATAGCTAGGATTTCTATTAATAACGATTCCCAGCATAAAGATGTTTTTACGACATTTCTAGATAAACATTCCCACAAAGTGTATAATGGGTACCTATTGCTACTAGTATACTTAAATCTGCCCATATAAATAAACATTTGGGATCCACCACAAGATATTTAAAATAATATTATGAATGATACTTTTCACACATTTTCTAACCCAATCTTAAGAGTTGGCGGTGTATGGATTACGAAGGGACGATAAGGGTTAGGAATGCTACTATTGGTAAGCAATTGTGTAAAATATTTACCGAGCCAACAAGTGGAAATTCGCGATAAAAAGGAAACTTTATACAGATACAGACAGGTATGTGGTATTGGGTGCGAGGGAGATTCGCTTAAGTACAACACAAATTGGTGAACACTTGAGGGGAAAGTTGAGCAGGAGGTAAATACATTTTTAACCACAGAACAGATTGCGAGTGTTTGTTTGGAAGATGAAAACGTACCACAATTTTGTAGGTTGTATTTGTACTGGACGCACTTTCATCTGTATCCCACAATCCTGATTCAAATGCAAAAGGCGGACCTAGTGGACGAGGATCAGAGACAAGAGCCAACGTGGGATTATCCGGACTATAAATCTCTAGGGGAAGTGGCCATTCAGGTAGAAGCACCATCGCAGTACTCCCATATCCAAGCCATTGTGTCCGCATGAGTCGAGAGTCAGTCTTTTGGGCTAAATTATATTTGAAGCCGTAATCGTAGGAAATGCATAGAAACAGCCCTGTCAGCATCAAAAGTTTTTATTAGACATTTCCTCACAAACTTGCACTCTAATCTTCATATTATTGTGTGCCAGTAATGAAACGATGTTTCCAACTTCCGCAGCACAAATCTGATTAATACGCAACTCTCTGAATCGGTAATTGAGAATTTATATTATGTATACACAATTGTGTTTACATTCATTAAAAAAGAAAAATTGGCATTTATAACATGCCAGCAGTTTTTAAGGCAAACTGTACGCAACAAATCATTCCGGCTTAGCTGTAGGATCAAAACTTGTAGTAATTACGTAGGTATACCGTAGCTGAACATTAGTTGAGTCATTAAAATTTTAATTAGTTTTGTAACAGTAGTTTATTGATGGGTATGAGAGAAGACTTGTCCAGATAGGTGTAGGATCAGTTTCATTTCTGCGTGCATTGCATAAATGTTTTATTCATATAGGGATAGCGTTACCATCTAATCTCCTCGACAGTGGAGTGTATTGGGATCCATCCAAGTCCTCCACGTTACCTAAGAGCATTACCGTGTAATTATTGTGAGAGCTTGTGCCTTCTGCCTTGTTGGCCGTCGTAAGGTCTCTCTGTAGTTCCAGCCCTATTTGCTCGCAAAATGGACTCTTATCTAAATAAATCACAGAGGCTCGTCTAGTCATTTCAGTACATGCAAAGTATATGAAATTGGTGTTCGGGCATGGACTAAACTCCACTTTGCTAGTGAGGCAAGTGGTTACACTTGTCCCATGAAACCAGACTCAAGCTAAATACGGTTCGCTTCAAGTACTTCCAACAATTTGGCTTTGTTTAGCGACATGCCCAGTCGAAAGAGACATTGAAATAGCATAACTAAGGAAGATAAGTGTTTGTCTACCTTGTCGATGCTTTGCGAATGCCAAACTCTGCCAGTTGAAATGAACTGCTAAATGCTTTATTGCTAATATCACATCCAAAGTTGAGGTCTTGAAGGAAATAATTCCAGGACTCTGTTCATGAATAATAAAATGTGTTAGTCCCCACGTATTAATTTCCTCAAGGCATAAATACCAGTAAATCAATCATTTCACCAATCGTAAAAATGGAACTACTGATGCACATACTAAGACAAACTAGAATCACCATTAGTTTTATTCATTGACACAAATCTACATTTCATGTCAGAATCGACTAAAGATGTGTAATTAATACCTAATTAATTGGCCACTACGTGGGCAATTAAGGCATCAATGTAGGAAGCATTGCACTTAGGATTTGACAAACTTTTATGTTGCTCTAATTTAGTAGACATGCAGTTAACCAACTTACTTTGGTGCACGTCCAAGAAATAAGCTGACGCTGATTCGTAAATGAGAAAGTCCCCGCAGTGGGACATAAATGGGGATCTAAAGAGGCAATCATTTGGCCTTTTGGATCCTCTTGGGCCAGAGCTATGAACTTAAGGAGACCGTTACTTCCATCACAGACTTCTGCAGAAAGACAAAGGATCAATTTAGATTTAATGGCATAGTTTAGTAGGTGCAAGTCTTGCATGTAGTCATGTGAGACGAACTCCCTTCGAATTCTAATGAATCGATCTCTAGAACATCCTCCCCATCTATACACTCCAACTTGATTTCTTAAATAATTAATTCAATGCTTGGACAATGATCACCTTTGGCTAACATTCCTATCTCCTTTGCCCACTTTGTATCTATACTTGAGAATCAAATGCTCTGCCATAAAACAAACGTTCATTCTGTCTACTAATTTAACTTTCATTGCTCTCTTTAATAAACGAGTTCACTGTATTATAGTTTATTTTACATCAGAAAGAAAGCCAATAGCGTTTTTTTTATTAACTATTTTCAGATCTATCTATCTGTACTATATGGTTATGGTTTGGATCGATTGTATTATGAAAATAGTCATGTGAAGGAATCAATCGCTTATACAGTATGTCTGTAGCATTTGTGGCAGTGTTTATTGATAAAGTGCAACAACCGCAGCCAATCTACTTATCATTATGCGAACAGAAATTATCACAGCTTAGGCTAAAATATTTTCACCTCATAAACCAAAAAGCACTACCTGCTATCGGATTTGTATTCCATAGTGCACATCTTAGTACGTATGTCATTGGTCGGTATTTCAATACATTTCTGTAATGCACAAGTTGTCACAGAACAAGTAGAAATTACATTAAGTATTACAGATGCACTCTTTGCGTCATTACGTAAAACGTAGTACTACGTATCATATCAAGTTGCACAACGAAATAAAATCAATAAGAGGCACTTATGTGACTTGAATTATGGATTTGTCTTTGACAAAGTTCACAAAAGTAAAAGTATAACAAATGCTTTAAATATTATTTGCTTTGGTTTGAACCAATATTTGATATTTATCATAATAAAACGATATACACATATACAAGTACGAAAACTTAACGACAACCTATCGACGATAAAAGTTATAAGTGTAATAACATTGTAATGATATTCAACGAAAGTTAAGACTCCCTTTTGCGTAGCAATGACATTTACTTTAAAATATTACTATATTTGACAGGAACAATGTTGATATAGTTCAATGAAACTCTACTATGAAGTCTATCAAATCTTTCCTCTAAGGTAGTGCATTATTCCTTGGTAAACATACGTATAATTTATAGGTAGGTACTATATTGATGTCTGATAAACGTGGGGATGCACATTATGAACTCTAATCATTCATACCAATATCAACTAGCACTAGTTAGTAATATTATTAAGTTATAACCGTAATCATACAAGTATTAGTCACTGGGATTCGTGGAGGAATTTGCGGAGGAAAATAAAGACATAGGGGAAAAGGTTGCTTTCGCATGGACGAGTCTATCACATTTGGTAAATTGATATTTAGCTACTTATTTGGCATATGTGAATTGTTTGGGTTGGGACAGGCAGGGAGTTGTTGATAGAAGTTGGTATCCAATAGCTTGTGGAAATAATAAGCAATGAAATAAGGTTTAGTTACCTTCAGGTCCCAGGATATTAAGAGAGAGTTGTGCTTGCTCGTCGCGTATTCCCAGGTGAACCATTTCGCGTATCCATGTCATGTTGACTTTAACAGAGTCGGGAACAGAGCAAATTTCCGGGAGCACCACATTAAAGTCAGAACTTGAGCAGTGACAATGGAGCAACAGTGGTAAAAGCACTGGGACAACCAAGTTTTTTGCACAATGATTCCTACTTAACCAGGTTGTTCCCGTGGGAGAGCGCCAAGGGATCCTCCGAGAACTCACGTCGTTACAGCCTTTGAATCCTGCCATTGCTATGTGCAGCCCAGAAATATTTTCCACACTCTTTCAGCCTTTAGTATAGTAAAGTAGGTAGCTCCGTTTCATCATTTTATGTGGGGTATTCACTTCTCACAGACTTGTTCAAGTTGACTTTGTGCTAGTAGGGGATTTTTACAGAATGCCTGCAGTAGCAGTAAGTAAATATAGTTTGTTTCGGATTTTCCAAGAAATTCGCATTTTCTCAGCATCCAAACTTTCTCATTTAAAAATCTCGTCCAAGTTTACTTTCCAGAATAGCATAACTACATACAAAGAAAACAATCGCATTATGAGTTAGAGGAAATTAATATTCTATCGCAAAATGCCGCTACGTATAGCTGCAACTGCATAGGTATTTCTATTATGTGTCCTAATTCTGTAATAGCGATAATAAATCATATAGCTACTAATAGTTAAAAACTTAGTGTAACCATTAATGCTAGAGTGAACAATAGAATGTATGTGACATAAAACATAATATAGATATGACTATGACCTGCCCAATCACAAAACTTACATCCTACTCCTGCGGTACAGCCGTTCCTTTTCGCTGTATCATTTTAAAGCAGTTTCCTTTCCGTTGTGCATGGTACCTTGAAAGTCTTGCTTACAAATATACCTATATCTTGCTGCATGCAAGCAACCGAATATGCATATAATGTGCAATAAACACATTAGGCTGTTTGATTGTTTCAACCTACTAGTAGAGCAGAACTAGGAGACATGAACGTCACTATATCATGGCCATTCAGCTTAAAACAAGCAGAATGAAGTTATTGCTTTAATAAGATATCTTGGCGGAAATACGGATTAGAGATTATGGCACTAGCAGCACAGAGCAAATACTTACCTAATTGAATGATTAAATATTCCATATAAGTCTTCTGATGTCTTTCTAAAACTTTTTGATTGTAAAAAGTTGTATTATGAATTTCTGCTTTATAGAAACTACCAATTTGTGTAAATTAAAATATTGATATTATGTCATTTCAGATGTTGCACACTGCTATTAGCTATGCTTTGGTGATCGTCGTGACAGAGTCGGGAGTGAGTAATATTGAGCTGAGGCCTGTCTGCTATACTAGATCATATAGAATTAATGCATTTCTTACTATGGAACGGATATGTTTTAATTTTAAAATATCGTCTTTTAGACTACTTGTGTCATGATATTTAATTAAAGCATTTTAGTAAAGTGAAAGTCAGAGCAAGTATTACACTATATTTGCCAACATACTCATGAAACCATTAGCAAAACTTTTCCGATATTTTTCTTATACGGAGGCTGGCAGTCTTGTAAGAATTGTAGGATAGGGATCCAAGTGAATAAGTTTAGTTAGTTTAGTTGAGCTCATCTTTTCATATTTATTTGTTTGTAGGGTTATGTCTTATATGGCCTGTAATATGCTTTTATTCTGTAAGAATCCTTCACTTCACTTTCACTGACAATGAGATTGATATATTTCCATTGAGAATGTTTTGCTAGCATTACAGCTCCTCTTGGACAGGTTGCTAGTTGACGCGAGTATCAGCAGTAAAGAAACGGAAGTAGCACAAGAGCACAATATAGGAAAAGTAAATAGGACGTTTCCTTTTCCTTCTACGGTTAAACCATTTGGAAACTTTTTAAAAACTCCCCAAGTACTGGAAGGGAAAGGAGGTAGCAAATGATTCGAAATGTTCCCTGAGGTAACGTTTTCTTAAGAGTAAAAGAAAACACGTCGTATTTATTTGCATTTGCAGTTATTCTTACAGAGAGGACTGCAGAGAATTTGACATTAAGCAGCTGGGCGAACACCAGGTACATAACTACTACTACTACAGTCCTGCACTACCCTAAGTAGTATGCGGTAACTCCATATGTAACTGGAGAATTGTACCATTAAATTGCCCGGGTATACCTGTACAAATTGTATAAATGCTTTCTTTTATGTATTCTAAGAAATAAAAATGGATTGCAACGAATGCCTTGCATGCTATAAAAGCTGAAATATTGCTTCAGCAATAAATGTATTTATGTGCACAGTTTTATTAGAATACCACTAGTAGTACCGAAATCACTTCAGATAAACGACAAAAAGAACGTTTTCAATAAAATCTTAGATACTGTAAAGCAAGCTGTAAAGATAGCCACATTTTTCAATGATATGTACATACTTCTACTCCTTTGACTCTTACTCTGCGAAAGATAGTCTGAATGTATAAAATCAACTTTTGTAGATACTTTAAGTACTTTTACTACAAAAACATAAATATATAAAAGTACTACTGTATGGAACCATTGCACTATATTTGCGCAGGACGTAATGTAGATCAAAGACCAAATACATTCAGACACACCAAACTTTGCTAAAGATCTGTAAACAAACATTATAGCAAAATGCAAATTACAGTAACATGCCAGTCAGGTGAAGGTGTGTGAAGCTTGATGATTATTTCAATTCGTCGATGTCCCTGCTGCACTAATAGAGAATTGATAAAATGGTAACAATCACATGTACA
>JABASH010001105.1:0-29450 GCA_019776445.1 Tomocerus maximus
AAAGAGCTATAGTTTACTCTTAAACTTAATTGAGTCCTACCCCTTAGCAATACATAGATCCTTTAAAAGCAGCAATTAGTAAAACTTCAAGGTTTGTTTTTCTAAAGAAAAAATATTTTTAAAAAAAATTAATTTGGTGTTAATATAGAGGAAAATAATAAGGTGGAGTAGCATGTCCTCTAATAAAGTTTGGATTGATTTGAAAAAAATCGGAAAACAAATCAAAAAAAAAATCAAAACAAGTTTATGGAAAAAAACTTCCAAAAAAAATAAACAACCTATTCAGAATTTTCACGTTCATGAAAGTAGCGTAAACTCAGAATTAGAAGCGAATAATAAATTCCCACTCGAAACCCCTATCTATTCAATACAAGATCTTTATAAGCTAAATTACATTTGTTTCGTCTTCCTAAAAATAATTTATCTTCATTATGAAACTAACAAAGTTGATTTTTGTATCCAAGCAATTCAAAACAATCCGATTTTAGAATATGCATTTCGTCTTAGTTACAATGAGTTTCGGACAAAATTTAATACCTTACAGACCATTAGCAACGACCAAGGTGAAAATCTAGCGCTTGAGTTAAGTCGATCAGCTAAATTTTTTTCTATTTTAACTCACTTATTTGAATTACTTCCCCCCCCTTTCTCGGCGGTAGGAGGAGTTATTCGACTTGGAATTAGTGAAGTAAATAAAAAAAATAAGGTCCTAGAGTCTAAAAATGCACTAAAATACTGTAAAACCTATGAAAATTTTACTAAAATAGTCAGTCTTTTATTTAGTTGTATACTTGTAAAAAATCTAACAGATATAAAAGATATAGACTGTTTTGTCGAGAAAAATTTTTCAGTTTTTTGGGAAATTTTAAATACACAAGCCGAGCAATCCCAAGAAAAATCTAGTTTTCCTGAGAATATAGAAAAATTTTGGGCCTCTTGTTTTTGTCTTTTTGCATTTACAGTATTTTGCAATACGAATACAAAACTAAACTCTACCAATTCAATCTCTGAACCTAACCTAAAAACTTCAATAACACAAAATCTAGCTATTTCAAATTTTTTTGATGCAAAAAAATTACTCTCTATATCTATGCTACCAGAATTTACTATGAATAATATGAGTAAATTCTGGGCAAATAAAACTCCGCAGGGTATAAATACTATTCTACCTATATCTGAAATAAACCCAAGGGCTTTACCTAGATTAATCAGCAATATTTAGCTTCATTTAATTTGATATATTGCTCTAATATTTCACAACGGATATATAACAATAAAACAATA
This sequence comes from Tomocerus maximus, assembly GCA_019776445.1. Lineage (NCBI taxonomy): Eukaryota > Metazoa > Arthropoda > Collembola > Entomobryomorpha > Tomoceridae > Tomocerus > Tomocerus maximus. The sequence continues at coordinate 1,285 of JABASH010001105.1, forward strand.
AAATAAAAGCTTATGAAGGCCGCCATCATCGATAATAAAGGATAAAGCATACGAGGCTCGATTAATGAAGGACTCAAAAAGTGCAGTGTGGCGCCCTGATGCAAAGTATTCCACCAATAGACTGAGTAGTGAATAATGGGTATGTTGGCTAAACCCAAGATAAGCAATATCGCTGTAGCTTGTGCCGCCATATGCCGCTCAGGAATTGCAGAACGTAAAGCAATAACACCAAGATATAAAAATAATAAAATAAGCTCGGAAGTTAAGCGTGCATCCCAAACCCACCAAGCTCCCCACATCGGTTTAGCCCAAACGCTTCCTGTTAATAACGCTAAAAAAGTAAACCATGAACCTAAAAAAACACTACCAGAAACGATTAATTCGGCTAATTTAATACGAAAAATTAAACCTATAATTGAAAAAAAAGCCATAATAAAATAAACAAACAATGATAAAAAAGCACTCGGCACATGCACATAGATAATCCGAAAAGCCTCTCCTTGCTGATAATCAGCAGGGGCTAAAAATAAGCCTCCCACTACTCCATAAATGCCAAATATCAATAAAGATAAAACAAAGATGGGTACTAAATAGTTCGACAATATATAAAAATGATGCACTGAGATATATCGGTAGATTTTGTTTCTTTTTCTTGGTGTAGACATTTTTTTATTCCTTTGAACGGCAACACAACAAAATTCAAATGCGAAGAATATTACGCAAAAGCGATACCTAGTCGCAATATTTTACTTATAACTACTGGCGCTAAGCTCATACTCAGAATCATTAACACTCCTAACCAAGCTAATGGTCCATTTGCAGGCAGTCCCATACTTGCTAAGGCAACCGCACTGCTCGCAAAAATTAGTACTGGAATGTAAAAAGGGATTATTATCAATATTATCAATAAACCACTATGGCGAAGACCTAACGTTAGGGCGCGCGCAATACCACCTAAAAATATTAATGTTGGCGTACCAAGTAGAATAGTGAGATATAATGTTTTTAAAGCCATGAGAGGAATAAACAAACTTAGACTCACAATCGGCGTCACGATAAATAAAGATATACAAATAACTAAAAAAAATACTAGTAATTTAATAAATAACACTACGCTGAGTTCATTAGGAAGCAAAATAAGCTGTTCTAAATCTCCCTCCTGCCAATCATTTCTAAAAAGCTGATCTAGCATTAATAATACTAAAAATAACACGATCACCCAAAAAATCCCGGCAGATATTTTTTTTAATAAAATAGGATCTGCACTTATACTTAAAGGAAATAAAATTATAGCTAAAATTAAAAATAATAAAGGATAAATCAATTCTTGATAATAACGAAAAATAACTAATAGCTCACAACGTAAATTAGTTAAAAACTTTAAAAAAAAATTTAACATGGCTTAGTGTCTAAAAAAATTTTTTTTATTTCTGAAGAAGACGAAAAAATCGCTTGATGACTGGAAAAAACAATGACTCCTCCTCTCGCAGTTTGCTTTTCCATTAAAGACGAAAAAAAAGCGATACCGGCATTATCAAGAGAAGTAAATGGCTCATCTAAAATCCAACAATCTGCTTTGATCAATAACAATTTTGCTAAACTTAGACGTCGTTGTTGACCTACAGAAAGTTGCGTTAATAAAGTATCTGCGTAATTTTTTAAGTCTAATTGGTCTAATATCTGAAGAATATCATGGATTGCTTTTTGTTTGGATTGTTTATGGATTAAATTTCGTCTGACCAAGCATAAATAAAGATTTTCGATCGGATTCAGTGCAGACTTCATACCTAAACGGTGGTTAACATAAAGTAAATTCTCGGTAAAATTTATGTTATTTTTTTCAATTGGAATTCCATCCCACATTACTTTTCCGGTTAAAGGAATACGTAAGCCGGTTAGTATCTGCAATAATGTGGTTTTACCTGAGCCATTTGCACCGACAATATGTAATATCTGTTTCGGAAAAAGTTGAAACGTTAGTTGTTTAAACAAAACTCTGCTATTACGTTCATAAGAAAGTCCCTCTACGCTTAACACACTCTTTATTCCTTGATAAATAATGGGGTCCTGCCTTTTCAATTACCTATTTAGCGAAGTGCTGTTGTATACATAACAGGTCGTAGGCTATATTATTCCTTTTTCAAACTACTTAAAAGGCCAACAACGATGTCATTTCTTCTTCAATATGTTGTTTTCCTAGCGAAGCTATTTACATTGGTACTTGCTATTTTAATAGTTACGGCCGGGGTTTTTTCTATTACTCGCAAAGCTAAAGAACAAAACAAAAATAAACTATGTGTTAAAAAGCTTAATAAAAAATATCAAGAATTTGCTGAAACATTGAATTCAGAAATTCTTGATAAGAAACAATTAAAAAAATATGCTAAAGAACAAAAAATTAAATTAAAAAAGTCCGCTAAATTATTGAAAAAACGAGTGTTTGTTTTAAATTTTCAAGGTGACATCAAAGCTACGGCGGTCAATAATCTACGAGAAGAAATCACTGCGCTCATCCAAGTGGTTACACCACAAGATGAAGTCGTATTACGCTTAGAAAGTGGCGGTGGTATGGTTGCTCCATATGGTTTAGCTGCTTCACAGTTACAACGTTTAAAAGATAAACGCATCCCTTTGACAGTTACCATCGATAAAATTGCTGCAAGCGGCGGATATTTAATGGCCTGCGTTGGTGATAAAATCTTAGCGGCACCGTTTGCGATTATTGGCTCAATCGGTGTTGTGGCACAACTGCCCAACTTTCATCGTTTTTTAAAAAAAAGAGATATTGATTTTGAATTATTAACGGCTGGAGAATATAAACGTACACTCACCATTTTTGGAGAGAACACAGCTAAAGCACGGGAAAAAACTCAAGATGACTTGGAAGAAATTCATCATCTTTTTAAAGCCTTTATCCAAGCTAACCGTAAACAAGTCGATATGGCTGAAGTCGCTACCGGAGCTCATTGGCTAGCGAAAGATGCACTTGCACTCAATTTAGTCGATGAATTAATAACCAGTGATGATTATTTAAGTCTACTAGCAGGTAGCGATAAAGCAGAAATTTATGAATGTCAGTATCTGACTAAAAAATCAGTGGCCGAAAAATTAAGCAGTAATGTACAATCAGCTCTCGGTAAATTAATGTGGTATAAAAACTAGCTTTCGATCCTAAAATTTGCGTGTTCCCTGCAGCAACTTTATGTATGCTAAAGGTGGAATCTTTGAAATCGGGTTTCTTGACTAGACTTCTTGCATAACCCAGTAATGGACTTGAGTTCGAGGCAAATGATAGTCGAGGACCGAAGTTTACTTGAGTAAATGAGGACCGTAGAGTAGCGTTTAACGATGAAATCAAGTCCAGCACGCAGGTTATACAAGTGGTCTACTCTTTTTCCTATGCAATTTTATGACCTACTATAAAGAAATAAGCGCGCTTATCGTCGGTGGTTTACTCGCTTTTGCTTTTGCTCCGATGAGCATTTATCCTTTAGCTATCTTTTCGCCCGCAGTATTGTTATTGCTATGGCTAAATAGCTCAACTAAACGTGCTTTTATTTTAGGCTTACTTTTTGGCATAGGCTTTTATGGTATCGGCGTCTCCTGGGTATTTATTAGTATTCACGAATTTGGTCATACTTCTCTTTTTCTAGCTTCGTTAATTACCGCACTATTTATTTTTATATTAGCGTTATTTACAGCCATTCAAGGTTTTCTGATAAATCGTTTTTTTCCTAAAAATACCTTCATCAAACTGTACTTAATCTTTCCTAGCTCTTGGGTGTTAGCTGAATGGGTTCGTAGTTGGATATTTACTGGTTTTCCTTGGCTATTATTAGGCACTAGCCAAGTAAACACACCACTTAGTGGTTATGCTCCTATTTTGGGAATAGTTGGCTTAACTTTTCTTGTCGCTTTGACTGCAAGTTTACTTCTTTCGTTATTCTGCCCTTTTTTAAACGAACGCTTTGATTGTCAATTCAATCTGAAAAACTTTCGCTATTCAGGACGCTTACTGGCGCTTATAGGCATATGGGTTATTGGTTACATCTTAAGTTTTATCCCTTGGACGCATATACAAGGAAAACCTATCCAAATCAGTCTGGTCCAAGCGAATATTCCCCAAGAAATAAAATGGGAACCTGAGTTCCAAAAAGCATCATTGATACATTATCAGCAATTAACGCAATCACATTGGGATAGTCGATTGATTATTTGGCCAGAAGCGGCCATTCCTCTCTTACAAAATCAAGCAGTAGACTTTTTAAAGCAGCTTGACAAAGAAGCCAAACAACATACTTCCACATTAATTACAGGAATACCTATCCAAAAAGGCTTTCAATACTATAACGGCATGCTAGCTTTAGGCTTGGATCACGCTACTTATTATAAACAAAGACTGGTTATTTTTGGTGAATATCTCCCTTGGTGGATAATCTGGGCTCACGGTTTATTAAACTTATTAGATATCCCAATGTCTAGTTTTTCACCAGGACCGAGTCACCAACCCATATTTAGCGTAGCTAATGTTAATTTAGGCACGTTTATTTGTTATGAAATTGCATATTCCAACTTAGTCCGACAAGCATTGAAAAATCATGCTCAGTTACTATTAACTATTAACGATGACGCTTGGTTCGGTCATTCTTTTGCCTTAGCTCAGCATCTACAAATTGGTCAATTTCAAGCGTTAACGACTGGGCGTTACTTAGCTTTTTTAAGTAATACCGGCCTAACGGCTATCGTAACGCCTAAAGGTAAAATTATAGCGAAACTTCCTGCCTTCGAGACGGGTGTATTAACAAGTTCGATTTATAAAAGTGTCGGTTTAACCCCGTGGGTATATCTCGGCGATGGTTCCATTATTATCTTTTTAGTGGGTTTATGTATCTTATGTTACGCTTATCGAAAAGCACACATTTAGATGTTTATGCTTCAATTAACTCAGGCTATTATAGAGTAGTGCCTTATCATCACAATAAAAATTGGACTTGTTATATAATTAGCAAATAGTTGAACGGTTTTTAATCTATCCGAATTTAACAGTACTTTAAAAATGAAGCTTATGCTCACAGATTGGATTTTTGGCAAGTGCCACGATCAGGCAGCAATCAGTTTATTTACAATAACCATGAGGATTGCGAATTGAACGGCAACACAGACATAAATTCAAGTGCGAAGAGTATAACTAAAACAAGGTATATAGCCACATGCAAGAACAATATCAACCCTTAGCACTTGAAGCTGACATCCAAAAATTTTGGAAAGAGCATCAATGTTTCAAGGTCACTGAAGATCTCAATAAAGAAAAATTTTATTGTCTCTCTATGTTTCCTTACCCTAGTGGCCATTTACATGTAGGACATGTCCGGAATTATGTATTAGGCGATGCCATTGCCCGTTACCAACGCATGTTAGGTAAAAATGTTTTGCATCCGATCGGTTGGGATGCTTTTGGTTTACCGGCTGAAAATGCTGCAATTGAAAAAGGAATACCACCTGCTAAATGGACTTATGCCAACATTGAGCATATGCGCAAGCAATTTAAACAACTCGGCTTAAGCTTTGATTGGAGCCGAGAAATTACTACCTGTAAGCCTGATTATTATAGATGGGAACAATGGCTATTTATTCAATTATTTAAAAATGGTCTGGCCTATAAAAAAAGTGCTGTAGTAAATTGGGATCCTATTGATAAAACCGTGCTAGCAAATGAACAAGTTATTGATGGCCGTGGCTGGCGTTCAGGTGCACTCGTGGAGCGTAAAGAAATTCCACAATGGTTTTTAAAGATTACCGCTTACGCAGATGAATTATTAAATGACCTCGATGTTTTAGAAGCATGGCCTGATGAAGTCAAAACCATGCAACGCAATTGGATAGGTCGATCCCAAGGCTTAACTATTCAATTTAAAGTCAATCAACCTGAATTAGACGCTATTGAAATCTTTACTACGCGTCCCGACACCCTATTTGGCGCTACTTTTATCGCAGTTTCTCCCAGTCATCCTATTGCACGCTATATAGCAAAACACGATTCCAAGCTACAAGATATCATTGCCAGTTTCCAACAAATCCCCACATCTGAAGAGGCGACTGCACATCTAGAAAAGAAAGGTTTTACCACACAACTTACCGCCTATAATCCATTGACCAAGGAAAATTTACCGATATGGATAGCCAATTTTGTCAAAACTGACTATGGCTCTGGAGCCATCATGGGAGTGCCTGCACACGATGAGCGCGACTTTGAATTCGCGAAGAAATATCATTTGCCTATACGTCCCGTCATTTTATCAACCCAGGCGCATGATTTTCAATCAGCCCCTTTTATTTCGGATACAGGCACATTAATTAATTCGGGCCCCTATACAGGTTTAAGTGCTGAACTTGCGTCTGTAACTATTGCAAAGCAGTTAATAAAAGAAAAAATAGCCGTACATACAACCCATTATCGGCTTCGTGATTGGGGTGTTTCGCGTCAGCGCTATTGGGGAACACCTATTCCGGTTATTTATTGTACTGCTTGTGGTGTAGTTCCTGTCCCTGAAGAAGATTTACCCGTGGTACTTCCCGAAACGATACAGTTTAATGGTGTGGGCTCACCTTTAAAAAATATGCCTGAGTTTTATCAAACCCATTGCCCTACTTGTAAACAGCCCGCTACGAGAGAAACAGACACTTTAGATACGTTTGTAGAATCTTCTTGGTATTACGCACGTTTTGCCTGCCCTACACAGAACAGAGCAATGTTAGATGATAGAGCAAAATATTGGACGCCTGTTGATCATTATATTGGTGGTATCGAACATGCAGTATTGCACTTACTCTATGCACGTTTTTTTCATAAAGTATTACGCGATTTAGGCCTACTAAATTCTAATGAACCCTTTACGCGTTTATTGACACAAGGCATGGTTCTTAAAAACGGTGCAAAAATGTCTAAATCTAAAGGCAACACCGTCGATCCTGCTAAACTGATGTCACAATATGGAGCGGATACCCTACGATTATTTATTTTGTTTGCCGCCCCTCCTGAGCAATCCTTAGAATGGTCTGACGCGGGTGTTGAAGGCGCTTATCGCTTTTTAAAACGTTTATGGACGTTAGCTTATAACAATCCTTGGCTAATAGAGCTCAATGAAACCCATAAACATAGCCTCACACAGTCCATCGATTGGACCAAAATTCCCCATGAGCTTCGTAATTTACGCCGACAAGTCCATGAAATTTTGCAACTTGCGCGCCATGATTTTGAACGGCAACAGTTTAATACCGTTATTGCCAGTTGCATGAAGCTTTTGAATACACTGCAAACAGCCAGCCAATTATTAAGCTCATCTACTGATGATGCATTACATACAATTAAACATATAATATGGCAAGGGTTAAGCATACTATTGCGCTTATTAGCCCCCATCGTTCCACATATAACCCATGCTTTGTGGAAAGAACTCAAGTTTCCTGGCTTAATTGGCAAAGCACATTGGCCCAAAGTGGCGGCCGATGCGTTAACGGTCGAAAAAATTGATTGGGTGGTACAAGTGAATGGTAAATTACGTGCGCAATTATCACTTGATATAAACTATAATGATGAAACACTTAAAGCGGTTATTCTCAATGACCCACAAATCAAACGCTATACTGAAAATCAAACGATTAAAAAAATTATTATTGTCCCAAAAAAATTAATTAATATTGTTATTTAATATGACAGCTCGTTACCCGCTATTATTTATTCTCTCTTTTAGCTTCATACTAACTGCCTGTGGCTTTCAATTAAGAGGTCACTGTGAATTTTCATTACCTTTCCATACACTTTCTTTGGAATCTAATCAACCTTATAGTAGCTTCACCAAAGAATTACAAAAAGCGTTAGCAACGGCTGGAGTTCATACTTTACTTGCAACTCCGGCATCTCCTCGCTTAAAAATTCTTGCACAAAACTTTACTCGTACGACTACCAGCCTAGGAAATGCCGGACAAACAACCACCTATTTACTTGTTTATAGTATTTTATTTCAGATAATAGATTGTAAAGGCCGTGTTTTGTTAGCACCACAACAAATCCAGGCCACACGAACCTTTTCGATTACATCCAATCAACTTGCTGGTGATCTCAATACAGAAAATGATTTACAAGAAAATATGCAACAGGATGTTATTCAACAACTTTTAATTCGCTTAAGCTCCCCAGAATTACGCCAGCAACTTCGCTGCAGTACTTGTCCTCAGCAATAATTATTATGCAATGTCGTTATGAACAATTACCTCAGCAATTAAATAACCCTGCTTTAGCGCCAATTTATTTGATCTCCGGCGAAGAAATAATATTAATTCATGCAGCCTGCAATGTCATTCGCCTAGCGGCAAAAAAAGCAGGTTTTACCGATCGACAAGTATTTTATAGCGACACACATTTTAACGCCTCCTCGCTGATTGGCTGTATGAATAATTATGGATTATTTGCAGACAAACAACTGCTAGAATTACATCTATCGCAAGGTTTCTCTGAAGCCATAACACAAACGCTTATACTGTATGCTAAAAACCCACCGCGCAATAAACTTTTGCTTATAGTAGCCGGAAAGCTGGATAATCGCTTACAGCAAACTGCTTGGTTTAAAAGTATTGATAAAGTAGGTTTAGTCATTCCAATATGGCCTTTGCAAGCCTCACAATTATTTAGATGGGTAACAGAACGTTTTCACGCCATGGGCTTAAAAGTAGAAAAAGCAGCTATTGAATGTCTTATTTTTGCCACCGAAGGAAATTTATTAGCGACTACGCAAACCATAGAGAAACTCAGCTTATACTTTGGCACAAAAAATAACGTCGTTACGATTGACATGTTGACGCAAGCACTCAGCGACAACGCCCGATTTGATCCTTTCAAACTTATCGATGCTGCATTAGCAGGAAACTCTGAACGTTGTTTGCGCATTTTAGCGCATCTAAAAGAGGAAGGTGTAGAACCCTTATTAATTTTATGGGCACTGAGTCGCGAATGCCGATTATTAGCTTCTTTTGCATTCAAACTTAACCAAGGCCAAAATTTAACAACTCTTTTTAAAGAGCAGCATGTATGGGAAAAGCGTAAGCCATTACTTCAACAAGCTTTAACACGTCATACACTTATGCATTGGTATCGATTACTAAGTCTTGCGAGCCGAACTGACCAGCTTATAAAAGGGATAGGCGCCGGTCATGTTTGGAATGCTTTACAGACACTCAGTCTCGAAATTGCGGAACCCAACAGCGTATGATTGGGATCTTAGGGGGCAGTTTTGATCCCATACATTATGGGCACTTATATATTGCACTCGATTTACATCAACAACTCCATTTAAGTGAAGTCCGTTTCATCCCTTGTAAGAATCCTGTCAGTAACAAAAAAATAATAGCTACTGAACAACAGCGGCTTACCATGCTGCAACTTGCTTTGCAACCTTATCCGTATTTTTCAATTGACCAACGAGAATTACACAGAGCCACCCCTTCGTATATGATAGAAACCTTAGCTTCTTTACGTCTTGAATTAGGTAATACACCTTTGGGACTTATTTTAGGATATGATAATTTAGCTTGCTTAGATCAATGGCATCAATGGATGCTCCTAATCAATTACGCACATTTACTTATTGTGCCTAGACCTGGCCATACTGAACCTTACTCTAAGAAAATCCATGCTTTTGTTAAAAGATATCAGACCGAAGACCCTTCTTTGTTATCACAACAACCTGCTGGATTTTTATTCATGACTCATGTACAAGCTTTACCCATATCGGCTACTTACATACGCAAAACTATTGCGAGTGGGAATTTGCCTGTTGGCGCATTACCTCCTACCGTCCTTGATTACATTTTGGAACAAAAGTTATACTTATGACGCAACCTATTTTAAATAAAGATCTACAAACTGACCTAATAAACTTATTAGAAGATCATAAAGCAAAAAATATTACTGTCCTAAACGTCAGTAAAATCACCGACATTACCGATCTAATGATCATTTGCACAGGAAATTCTAACCGCCATGTTAAAACTTTGGCACAATATTTAGTCTCAGCTGCCAAAGCCAAAGGCATAACTATCTATGGTATTGAAGGCGAGAAAGAAGGCGAATGGGTGTTAATCGATTTAGTTGATGCAATTATCCATATCATGTTGCCTCAAGAGCGAGAATTTTATAATCTTGAAAAACTATGGAGCCAACCCTAAGAAAAAATGATCATTAATTTAATTGCTGTAGGATCCCGTTGCAGTCAATGGGCTGGAACCGGTTTTCAAGATTATCAGAAACGCTTACCTACAGAATGCAAACTCAATTTAATTACCATACCACTCAGTAAGCGTAATAAAAATTCTGAAATTTCTAAACATATTGCCGAAGAAGAGAAAAAAATTTTAGCCGCAATTCCAAAGCGATCACGTATCATTGCTTTAGATATACAAGGACAAATGTGGAATACACAACAACTTGCGCAATCTTTACAACGATGGCAGTTAGAAAGGCAAGATGTGAGTTTATTAATTGGCGGTCCTGACGGTTTAGGTGCCACCTGTACAAAAATTGCTGAGCGCGTTTGGTCACTTTCACCATTAACGCTTCCCCACGCACTGGTTCGAATTATCGTGGCAGAACAACTGTATCGCGCCTGGAGTTTACTAAGTAATCATCCTTATCACCGAGAATAGATTTACTTCTCCATGCAATAACTAGAAAAAATGAAAATGATTAATTAGCTGTAAAACTATCCAAGCATACACCCCAGCCATTAAATCATCTACCATAACACCTAATCCACCCGGCATTTTTCGGTCTATCCAAGCGATAGGCCAAGGTTTCACAATATCAAACAACCGAAATAAAACAAAACCAATCGCTATCCATAACCAACCTTTTGGAGCGGCAAACATAGTCAACCCAAATCCACATATTTCATCCCAAACTATTCCTGAATAATCATGAACGCCAATTCCTCGTTCCGTCACATCACAAATCCAAACACCAATCAGTGTGGCGAATAACAAAATCAGTCCGTAATTAACTAAAGAAAAAGACTGTATTAAATAATACAATGGAATAGCAACTAATGTTCCGCAAGTCCCTGGCGCAAAAGGAGATAATCCAGCGCCAAAACCAAAAGCGATTAAGTAAATAGGATGGCTAAATACCTTACGGACTAGATCCTTTTGCATAATTTATCTCATAACATTTTATAGAAAAAAGGATTATATACTGACTAGAAGCTAAGACGCGAACACATATTATCTAATATTTTTCAAACAAAGTGCTGATATCCTAATTTATCTATATTAAAAACTGATCCTTTTTTATCTAGTAAAATTAACCCAGGTTCTTTTTTAATACTTCCTATACAGGTAAAGGGTGTATTTAGTGCTGATAAATGTTGTTGCAATGCTCTTTCATGCGATTCCGGTACAGTGAAACATAGCTCATAATCATCACCGGAGCTTAAAGCCAATTGCCATGCCTTTTCAGATGGCAAAACCTGAAGACTATCTGATAGAGGAAGCTTTTCTAATTGAAGCAACGCACCCACCTGGTTGATTGATAAAATATGATCCAAATCAGCTGCGAGTCCATCTGAAACATCAATAGCACTACTGGCAATATTGCGTAGTGCAAGACCTATTTTGACGCGAGGTTCTGGTCGATTTAAGCGTTGCGTGACAGAAAAAATTTGAGAAGGTGTTAATCCAAAACAATTTTTTTTATTGATTGATTCGAGAGCCAAACCTGCATCACCTAAAGTCCCTGTTACATAAATATGATCACCTACCTTTGCACCGACACGACCTAATGCTTTGCCCGGCGGAACAAACCCCAATGCTTGAAACGTAATGGTTAAAGGTCCTTGTGTCATATCTCCCCCTACCAGTTGCAACTGAAAATTTTGCATTAAGGGAGAAAAACCGTCGGTAAATTTTCTAAGCCAAATTTCATTAGCATTAGGTAATGTAAGTGCCAATAATACCCATGCCGGCTCAGCACCCATTGCAGCCAGATCGCTTAAATTAACTGCTAATGCTTTATATCCAATATCAGTAGGCGATATATTCTCAGGGAAATGTCGACCTGATACTAATGTGTCGGTACTCACTACCAATTGTTGATCGAATGGCACTTGCAATATAGCGGCATCATCGCCAATGCCTAAAATAACATCTTTACGATGCTTTGTTGGTGAATTAAAAAAATGTTGAATTAAGTCAAATTCATTTAATGACATTATTAATGAATACAATTAAAAATTATTGACCCTTACATTCCAAAGACCGATTTTTTTTTGCTAATAGGTTTAAAATACCATTAATGTATTTATAACTATCGGTGGCGCCAAACATCTTAGCTAATTCGATAGATTCGTTTAAGACAACTTTATAAGGGACTTCCGGGCACTCAAGTAATTCATAGGCACCCAATCTCAAAATAGCCAATTCTACCAATCCTAATTCTTTGAGTGGACGGTCTAAAAGTTGCTGTAAATGTTTATCTAACGATTCCTGATCCTTCAAAACTCCTTGAACTAACAAAAGGAAATAAGCTGTATCAACACTCACCATTTCCTCTTGAGCCAAAAATTTAGCTTGAATAGCAGAAAATTTTTCCTGCGTTAAATGCCATTGATAAATAGCTTGCATAGCGAAACGACGTGCGCGTTGCTTTGCCTTGAAATTATTTTTTTTCGATTTCAGTGTCATGAGTTTGTTTTTTATTAGCAGAAATATCTTGTTTTAATTGTTCTATCGCTAGATTAAATGCTTGAATATCCTGAAAACTTCGATACACAGATGCAAATCGTACGTAGGCAACGGGATCTAAATCACACAGTTCTTCCATGACCCACTCACCAATTTGCCGTGAAGAAATTTCACGTTCTCCCAATGAACGTAATTTCTTCATTAAGCGTACAATAATTTCCTCAACTTGCTCGCTGGAAATAGGTCTTTTCTCTAGGGCTTTAAGCATGCCCGCTCTTAATTTTTCCTGATCAAAGGCACTCCGCGTATTATCACGCTTAACCACGCGTGGTAATCCTAGCTCAGCTGATTCAAAACTGCTAAAACGTTCATTACATTGTAAACACTCCCGTCGACGCCGCACCTGCTGACCATCGCTACTTAGACGAGAATCGATTACTTTAGTATCTGCTTCATTACAAAAAGGACAATACATCATTGTATCTCTTGAAGAACATTTCTGAATTTAAGGGGAGTATACTGGAAATTGCTGGCATAGTACCATGACTTGTTTCCTGACTTTATCTATGCTTGCTGCGTCTTTTAGATTGTCAAGGACATCACAAATCCAAGTAGCCACGTCCCTCACCTCTTTTTCTTTTAGTCCACGCGTAGTTATAGCAGGTGTACCTATCCGTAAACCGCTAGTTACAAAAGGTGAGCGCGGATCATTAGGAAGCATATTCTTATTCAAAGTGATATATGCCTTTTCTAATATCTCCTCGGCTTCTTTACCTGTAATATCTTTTTCAATCATATCGATTAAGAAAAGGTGATTATCGGTTCCGCCAGAGACGATTTTATATCCCCTTTGCAACATTACCTGAACCATCGCTTTTGCATTAGATATCACTTGTTGCTGGTAGACTTTAAAACTTGGCGCTAAAGCTTCTTTAAAAGCAACTGCTTTACCTGCAATAACATGCATCAAAGGTCCGCCTTGTTGCCCTGGAAATACCGCGGAATTTAATTTTTTTTCGATTTCAGGATTTGAGCGCGCTAAAATTAAACCTCCTCTAGGCCCACGTAAGGTTTTATGTGTAGTCGTTGTCACCACATCCGCAATCGGAACCGGTGATGGGTATAAACCCGCTGCCACTAATCCTGCTATATGCGCCATATCCACCAAAAAATAGGCACCTACTTCATCCGCAATATCTCTAAAACGTTGCCAGTCCACCACTCTTGAATAAGCTGAAAAACCTGCAATAATTAACTTAGGTTTATGTTTTTTTGCCAGGGATTCCACTTCTGCATAATCAATCAATTGTGTATCGGTTGTGACGCCATACGCATAGGCATGATACATTTTCCCTGAAAAACTAACTTTTGCTCCATGCGTTAAATGGCCACCATGCGCTAAACTCATTCCTAATAAGGTATCACCCGGTTGTATCAACGCCATATAAGCCGCAGCATTTGCTTGTGAACCTGAATGTGTTTGTACATTCGCGTAATCTGCTTGAAATAATTTCTTTGCCCTATCAATTGCTAACTGTTCTACAATGTCAACATATTCACAGCCGCCATAATAACGTTTATTTGGGTAACCTTCGGCATATTTATTGGTTAAAACAGAACCTTGCGCTTGCAATACTAACGGACTGGTATAGTTCTCTGAGGCAATTAATTCTAAATGATCTTCTTGGCGCTGCGCCTCTTTGCTCATTGCAGACCATAAATCAGGATCAAAGTCGCTAAGGGTTTCTCGTAGTGAATAAGACATGATTCATTAGTCCCTCATTTAAAATAAAAAATTTATTATTTAACGAATAATAACGCTTATCTTACAGTCTTTTTAATCGCTAATCAAAAGCTAGTTTTAGTTTTACGTCTCATGTAATATAGGTAAAAAAATAAAGTTGAAAAGGGAGTATAGAGTCTTGGATTATCAAAAAGCTATCACAGAGGTTCGCAGGCTTTTAAATTCAGCTAACAAAACATTCGCCGAACAAATTAAATCAAATCCTGATATATCGGCTCAGTATCTATGCATTGGGGGCAAATATCAGGAAATTATTAAATTCATAGAAGATAATTCAACTAGCGCATCGGCGGTCTTCGAAATCTATAAGCTATCTGCTGCATTGGGTTTACTCCAATGTAAAATAAATTCATTTGAATTATCGCCAATCAGTAAAGAAGTTATCAAAAGAAATGATCTTCACCTTTCCGAATATAAAACAGAAATTCATCAACTCCTTAGGTCAACTCTTTTCCTTGAAGAAAAATTTAAGCAGGAAATAATTACAGAGCAAGATGAATATCTCATTTTAAAAGAGCAAATGTACAGTTATAACAATAATTGGAAAGAAAAAGAATTCAATCTAAAAGCCGCCTATTATTATAACTACGCCAATTCTCTCTTATATAAACCACCTCAAACGACTGAATCTATAAATGAAGCTATTACTTTCTTCAAAGACGCCTCTAATTTTTACGAAAAAATCGGAAAAGAAACAGAAAAAAGAGAAACAGATGACGTAATTATTGAGGCCAAAAAATTATTAGGCGGGATACAGCTTTATCTAAAAAAATTATATCTAAAAAAATGCATAGCTAAAATTAAAGCAAAATACAGGCTAAAGCATATATCTATTGCGACTCCAGCAACTCACCTCTTTGATACTCCAACTCCACCCATTAACAGCAATACTAAAGAAGCAAACATGCTAAAAGCCACTCAACCGTTAAGTTTTTCGCTAGATGTTAAACGATCTCGAGACACCGCCCAGCTGGAAAGTGACGAGGAGCTTTTACCATTTAAAAAGCGAAGAATTGAAGTAAATCCTAACAATAGTTCTTCTTTAGCCAATGAAGAATTGTTGAGTTTAGAGAATAAAACATTTGCAGAAATAGCTGCAAGCTTAGAAACAAAAAACTCAACTGAGTTTCATTTCTATTTTTTATTAATGAATTCAATGGCGTCATTCATACCCATTTATTCCGATCATGATAGATTAACTAAACTGCAATTATCTGAAATGGTTGCTGATTTTATTAAATCATTGCAAAATAGCCCGCTTCAACAGCAACAACCGCTTGCAGTAATAGAAAAAAAGCTTAATGCGATTTATCAGAAATATAAACACTGCGTTTGGAACCCGCTCCAAACAAAAGAGCTACATGAGATAAAACTAACTGGCAACGGATTGGCGTCCCTTTTTATCTCAGAGATAAAGGCTTATTATTTAAGCCGGAAAGTGTTAAAAGAAGATAGTGAGTCAGAAGTTGTTCTTAATGAAGTGTTTGATATCGTAAGTAAATCAATTGCAACTTCTCTAATAAATAATACCATACAAACTATTGCTTCCCACCTAATGAGTTTAACGACGGAGTCTGAGCATCTAATACTTGAAAACGTATTAAAAACCATTGAAGGGTTTTATATGTCCTCGGATCAAGGTGCGCAAAACTGGCTAGAAGAAAATAATATTCCTATTAAGCCATCAAACCCGGAATATCAATTATTTTTAGGTAAACTATATAACTTAATAAGTTTACATTCGCCATCTGGCGTGAAACGCATAGAATTTAATTCGAGCGGAATCCCCAAATTATATTTTTTCAAACCCCAACCTATCACGCTCACTAAGGAAGTTTTTTTAACTAGGCTTAAAGAGCATTTGCTCATGCTTAAAACAGATTATATATCTTCAACTAAGCAATATTCGGTTTTATGCAACCAGTTAACTTTATTGATTACCTCGCAAATTGAGCAACAAGTAGCTATCGACCGGAACCCTGTATGCCCATTATCTTACCCTAAGGTATCTATCTAAAAATAGCAGGATTTTTATATTTTTATAAGGATTAGACTACAAAAAATCTAGCTAGTTAGGGTTATTATTGCTAGTATTCTCCCTTTTTAAATAATCTATTAATTCGAGCTTATGTCACAACAATATATCTATACCATGCAAGCAGTGAGCAAAATCGTTGCCCCTAAGAGAGAGATCCTTAAGGACATTTGGCTATCTTTTTATCCTGGAGCGAAAATTGGGGTCTTAGGCTTGAATGGCTCAGGTAAGTCGACCTTGCTGCGTATTTTAGCTGGAGAAGATCAGGATTTTGTCGGTGATGCACGTGCATTACCAGGAATCAAAATAGGTTATTTACCTCAAGAACCTCAATTAGACCCGCTTAAAGATGTGCGCGGTAACGTGGAAGATGCCATTGCAGACACTAAAAAGCTATTAGATCGGTTTAACGAAATCAGCATAAAATTTGCCGAACCTATGAGTGAATCGGCCATGAATCAACTCTTTGAGGAACAAGGAGAACTACAAACACAAATTGATGCCCAAGGTGGCTGGGAATTAGAACGTAAATTAACTATAGCAGCAGACGCCCTCTGTTTGCCCCCATGGAACGCGCAAATTACTCAGCTCTCGGGAGGTGAACGGCGTCGTGTAGCATTGTGTCGCCTGTTATTATCTAACCCTGATATGTTGTTGCTGGATGAACCCACTAACCATTTAGATGCGGAAAGTGTCGCTTGGTTAGAACGTTATTTACATGATTATCCAGGCACTGTAATTGCAGTAACCCATGATCGTTACTTCTTAGATAATGTTGCTGGTTGGATTTTGGAACTCGATCGCGGACATGGAATCCCTTATGAAGGCAATTATTCCTCTTGGCTAGAACAAAAGCAAAAGCGTCTCGCTCAAGAAGGAAGACAGCAAGCCGCTCATGAAAAAAGCTTAAAAGCTGAATTAGAATGGGTACGAACTAACCCAAAAGGCCGGCAAGCAAAAAGTAAAGCCCGTTTAGCGCGTTTTGAAGAATTAAGCTCTCAAGAATTTCAAAAGCGAGCCGAAACCCAGGAACTCTATATCCCACCAGGAATACGCTTAGGAGATTCGGTATTGGAGTTTGATAAGCTGACTAAAGGCTTTAATGGACGCATATTAATCGATAATTTTAGCTTTACAATACCAAAAGGCGCGATCGTAGGAATTATTGGTCCCAATGGCGCTGGAAAATCCACTTTATTTAAATTAATTATGCAACAAGAACAGCCGGACAGTGGAAAAATACATCAAGGTGCTTCCGTAGAGCTAGCTTATATTGATCAAAGTCGTGATTCGCTGAACCCGGAAAATACTGTGTGGCAAGAAATTTCGGAAGGACTGGATATTATGACGATTAATCAATTCCAAATGCCGTCTCGATCTTATGTAGGTCGCTTTAATTTTAAAGGTTCTGACCAGCAAAAACTAATAAAAAATTTATCCGGCGGCGAACGTAATCGCGTCCATTTAGCCAAATTATTACGCGCTGGTGGCAACGTTTTACTCCTTGATGAACCCACCAATGATTTGGATGTAGAAACTTTACGTGCATTAGAAGAAGCACTGTTAAGTTTTCCCGGTTGCGCAATGGTAATTTCTCATGATCGCTGGTTTTTAGATCGAATAGCAACACATATTTTAGCTTTTCAAGATGATCAGATTGATTGTTTTACGGGTAATTTTACCGATTATGAATTTGATCGATTAAAACGCTTAGGAATTGACGAAACTCAAGCTAAGAAAAAAATGAAATACAAAAAATTAAATGATTAAACTACATTTTTCACGCGTCTATGTCAGTCATTTTCCTAAAAACTGAAAAAGAAATGGAGCATTTAGCCAAAAAATTAGCTAAATGCTGCCCTAAGAACAAAAGATTGATCATTTTTTTAAATGGGGAATTAGGCGCAGGAAAAACATTCTTTGTTCGTGCTCTGGTAAAAAACTTAGGCTATTCAGGCTTAGTAAAAAGTCCTACTTACACCTTAATAGAAACGTATGAGATAGCCTCTTATTCTATTTTTCATCTTGACCTATATCGTCTACAATCCGCCAACGAAATATTCGAAATAGGCCTCTCCGATGAATTTGACCAGCCTGCTATATGGTTAATAGAATGGCCTGAACGTGCTTTAGAATTTTTACCTGAACCTGATATTGTTTGTCATATCAATTTAATGGATATGCACCGACAAATAATATTCACTGCCCAAACCTTTCACGGCGAACAAACCTTAGCCTTTTTCGATCCAAACTTAAATAACACCTAGTTTTTTTACAAAAGAGTTATTGACTTTATATCCAATCTTTATAACCGTCCTTCAAAGTAAATCTTATTAAGGACTAGTCTCCTCTATCTCTTTTACTTATACTCAAGCTATGTTAACGGACTTGCATCCAACTATTCTTATTCCTGCCTACCAGCCTAACGATAATCTGGTAGTGTTAATAAAATCTTTACGTGAAAGCCAATCTAAACAACGAATTATTGTTGTAGATGATGGCTCTGACCTTGATAAACAAAACATTTTTTCAAAAATCCAATCTTTTGATATTGAGCTTCTCCGTCATACAAAAAATAAGGGTAAAGGTCAGGCGCTTAAAACGGGATTTCAACATTGGTTAGCCACTAGCCACCCTGAAGAATTAGGTATTGTCACCGCGGATGCTGACGGTCAACATCTTCCTCAAGATATTTTGCATCTCTCAGCAGTTTTTATGCAAAAACCTTCGCACCTCTATTTAGGGAAACGTACATTTAATAAAACCCCCATTCCTTGGCGTAGCCGATTCGGCAATAAACTAACCAAATATATTTTGCGTCTATTTAGTAAAACTATCTTAGAAGATACACAAACTGGTTTACGTGTCATTCCACGAACGCTTCTATTGCCCTTGTTAAATTCGAATGCAAGAGGTTATGAATTTGAGCTAGAGATGTTATTGATTGCTGAAGAACATCAAGTCAATATTCAAGAAATTCCTATAAAAACAGTCTATTTAGATAATAATCGTTCCTCACATTTTAATCCCTTAATCGATTCCATCAAAATTTATTTTGTTTTTATCCGCTTTGCCGCTATTTCTTTAATTTCAGCTGCGATTGATTTTTCCTTATTTTTCTTAACTTATTGGCTTAAAAAGAATATATTTCTAGCGGTATTATTAGGACGTATTTTATCGGCCACTTTCAATTTCAAATTAAACCAACACCTTGCGTTTAAAAGTAAAAATCGCTGGCTTCCTGCTGCATTGAAATATACTACCTTAGCCAGCTTTTTGGGACTTATTGCTTACAGTCTCATTAAGTTTATCCACGATTTTGGAATAAACGTTTATAGCAGCAAAATTATTGCTGAGATTGCTTTATTTATTCTTTCATTTACCATACAGCGTTTTTTTATTTTCAATAAAACTCCTGTATTGAAAATAAAATCTTAATGTTCGCTTGATTATGAAGAGCCCCTATTTAGAATTACTTAAAAAATTGGTTATATCTCATGCTTAAGAATAAAAATATACTCAATCTAACTATTTCTCCGCGTTCGCATGTCTTTAAAGCAAGTGCTATAGATGGACAATTTATCCCCTTGCTTGATACCAATGTAAAAATTCAAAAAAATTCTGATTTTCCTTTAATTCAAAAAAAAGGTAAGCACTGTATTGAATCTGAAATTAAAATTTATGAGCTCATAGCGTCAAATCCAAAATCTGAACAAAAAGCTTTTTTACAGCCTATCCTGATTGAAAAAAAACAGTTTGAACCTACACTTTATTTTAGATTGATGCATGGCGGCAGCTTAAAATTACATCAAACTTATTTGCTTGATCAATTAAAAACTAAAACTAATAGCGTTGAATCATGGTTAATACAACAATTACTGTCTTTATTAGATACTTTAGATCATTTGCATACATCAACTTTTGGTTTGGAAAAATATAGAGGAATTATTCATGGAGATATTAAACCAGATAATATTTTAATAAATGAATTTGGTAACTGGGTATTAGCAGATTTTGATTGCGCTTATCAAGCTAATAAACCTGCTCATCGATTTGGCAGCCATTACTATATGGCACCTGAATTATTTGCAAATATCGATTTTACGAAAATGCCGATTTTAAACGTAGATAAATCTGATATTTGGTCATTGGGTATTACACTTTATCAACTATTAAACGTTGAGCTTCCTGATTTTTCAAATAATTCTACACAAAAATTTTTCAAAGAAAAAATGGTATTTAAAAATAATCATTGTCTCATTGAAGATAATATCAACATTTTTATCGTTAAAAAAAAATGGGGGGAGAACTACTCAAAATCACCAATCGCAAAAAAAGCAAGAAAAAGTTTAAAGCTTCTTCAGGAAAATAACGATAAAAAAATAACTCTACTAACGTATAGGGAAATTTTAAATCATTTATCAATGGCTATGTTAACGCCGATAGAGGAACGACCTAATGCAAAGATGTTATTTGATCTTATAAAGGGATTGCAAAAAAACTTTCCTTCAACTAATGATGAGGAATATCAACAATTTATTACTGATTTGCTTAACCATTCACCCTTAAATAGAGATGCGAATGTTAATAAAAATTTAAAATTGGAAACAGAACCCTTCAATAAAAGAACCCGATTATTCAGCTAATGGTAAAAATTTGTTAGAATCACTGACCTTCTCAATAGAAACTTAATTATGTCAGGCCGTATCCAACGTTTAACATCGCACTTGGCCAATCAAATTGCAGCGGGTGAAGTCATTGAACGGCCTGCGTCTATCGTCAAAGAACTGGTCGAAAATAGTCTGGATGCTGGCAGTCAACAAATTGATATCGAGATTGATAAAGGCGGTATTCAGCGTATCCGTGTCCGCGACAATGGCTATGGTATCCATAAAGATGATTTAATTTTGGCTTTAGATCGACATGCAACCAGCAAAATTCATACATTAAATGACTTAGAACGGATCGCCACATTAGGATTCCGTGGCGAAGCCTTAGCCAGTATTAGTTCTATTGCTAGGCTCAATTTAAGTTCCTCGACAGAAACCACGCAACTAGGCTGGAAAATCACTTGTGATTACCATCAAGAGCATTCGTTAAAACCCATTCCTATTGCTCATGAGCGAGGAACGATAGTAGAAATTAACGACCTTTTCTTTAACACCCCTGCTAGACGCAAATTTTTAAAGTCAGAACAAACTGAATTTGCGCATATAGAAACGTTGATAAAGCGCTTAAGTCTCAGTCATTTTTCTGTAGGCTTTAGTTTACATCATAATAAACGAAGCATTTATCAATTGCATCCTGCCTACGACGAAGCTGCAAAACAGGAGCGTATTGCAACATTGTGTAGTCGCTCATTTATAGAAAATGCTATCTATATCGATATGCAGGGCATCGATTTGCGTTTGTGGGGTTGGATTTCATTACCGACTTTTTCGCGTAGTCAAAATGATTTACAGTATTTTTATGTTAATCGGCGTATGGTAAAAGACAAATTAATCAATCATGCGGTTAAACAAGCTTACCAAGACGTTCTTTATAATGGTCGCCACCCGGCTTTTACATTATTTATCGAACTGGATCCCCATGCAGTCGATGTCAATGCTCATCCTGCGAAATATGAAGTTCGCTTCCGCGAGAGTCGCTTAGTCTATGATTTTGTCAAACAAAGCCTACAAAAAGCGTTAGCCGACTCTTGCCCGAAACCACAAACCATTAAATCAATACTCCATGCAACTGAATTATCGACTGAATTAAATGATAAAATCGTTGCTATATCTCCTGAGATAACAAATCCTCGACAAAATAGCTTTCCTTTACACGTTGCAGCAGATTCTACACCCTATCATTCTGAGACTGATCATACGCTCTGTGCTTCATTTTCAAAACAGAAAGAATTATTAGCAGAAAAAAAATCAGCCTTTCTAACGGCTAAGTCAACAGAAAATTTGACTTGCGATCCACCTTTAGGTTTTGCTTTAGCACAATTGCATGGCATTTATATCTTGGCCGAAAATATCCAAGGCTTAATTCTGGTAGATATTCATGCAGCTCATGAACGCATCCTTTATGAAAGCTTAAAACAAAACATACAAGACAATGGCATAAAAACTCAATTATTATTAATTCCTATCTGTTTAACATTATCTCAACAGGAGATCCTGCTATTAGACGAATATGTTAGCCTATTTACACAATTTGGCTTTGAATTTGAGAGCCTGGGTCTCGAGACCATAATTATTCGCCAGATACCAGAACTACTAGCGAAAAACAATATAGAACAACTAGTACATGACGTTTTAAGTGATTTAATTCAACACGCTAATAGCCAACGTATACCCGAAAAAATAAATGAATTACTTTCTAGCATCGCTTGTCGTAGTGCTATACGCGCTAACCGTAACATGACACTGATTGAAATGAATCAATTACTTCGTGATATGGAGCGAACTTCGCGTAGTAACCAATGTAACCATGGTCGACCCACCTGGAAACAATGGTCTTTATCGGATATTGATCGGTTTTTCCTACGTGGACGTTAAACCTGTTGTCTGCTTGATGGGACCAACGGCATCAGGAAAAACTAATCTGGCCATCGATTTGCTTTCCTATTTAGAATTTGAAATTGTTAGTGTCGATTCAGCATTGATTTATCGTGGCATGGATATTGGCACAGCCAAGCCTTCTAGACTTATATTAAATCAAGCGCCTCATCGATTAATTGATACACATGATCCTAGCGAAATTTATTCTGTAGCAGAATTCAGAACAGATGCTATCAATGCAATTGAAGAAATTTTTAATAAGGGTCGTATTCCATTATTGGTAGGTGGGACGATGCTTTACTTCCATGTCTTGCAACAAGGCATTGCTACTTTACCACCCGCAAATCAGCCGGTTCGCGAGCATTTAAAAAAAGCGCTAAAAGATTTTGGGTTAAAGAAACTTCATGAACGTTTATCCGTGGTTGATCCGATTGCCGCCCAGCGTATTCATCCTAATGACCCGCAACGAATCTTACGCGCTTTAGAAGTTGCTTTGGTCTCTGGAAAAACATTAACTGAATTACAGCGCACGCTTACTCTCTCATCACCCTATTTTTTTATTAATATTGCATTACTTCCGGATGATAGAAATTTGTTACATAAAGCTATCACTACCCGTTTCCAGTCTATGTTAGATTCAGGTTTTATAGAAGAAGTTGAAAAACTATTTAAACGTGGCGATCTATACGCTAATTTACCTGCTATACGCACTGTTGGTTACCGGCAAATCTGGAATTATTTACTTAATAATATTTCCTATATTGAAATGCAAGATCTTACCCTTATTGCAACGCGACAACTCGCAAAACGCCAATTAACCTGGTTACGTTCTTGGCAAGAATTAAATACATTTTCTAGCAACAATAAAGAAAACGTCAAAAAAGTAATTGAACTCATTAAAATAAACTTAAATAAAAAATCAAGTTAATCCCGCTCGGGCACTGTCAAATAACTCGGCGCGGTCATTTTTTTAGTCGCAATTAAAATAACAACGGCTACAACAGCGCTCAGAGCAAGATACAAACCGGGTATGGCAACATTGGTGGTTTTTGTTATTAAATAAATAGCCACCAACGGCGCTGTGCCGCCAAAAATAGAATACGCTAGATTATAGCTAAGCGAACCTAAGGTATAGCGTACTGCAACCGGTATCCGATCGAGTGTAAAAGCCATCAGTGGTCCTTGAAAGCTAGCTGCTAAAATAGTAAAAATTATTTGCGCAATAATAGCCGCAAAAAAAGACCCTTGCGCAATCAGCACATAAAGCGGATAACTAAAACACATCAATCCAATTGCACCTGCCAACATAATAGGTTTCCGCCCATGCTTATCAGAAAGCCAACCAAAAAAAATATCGAGTAAAATAAGTAAAATCAATACTATTGTATTCAACGCGTGGGCATGAATTCGCGAACGGCCCAAAACATCTGTGAAATAAACGGGCATAAAAATAAAAACTAAATAAGTTATCAGCGCTGACAACAAATACAGTCCCATGAGTTGGCCAATCAAAAGCTTATGCGCTAAAAAAATAGTTTTTATTGGAAATTTTTCTATTAAGCATTGATTTCTTAAATGTTGAAAAGCTTGCGTTTCTATAGTTCGTGTCCTTATATAATACGCAATTAAACCGCTGATAGCAGCTAACAAAAAAGGGAAACGCCATGCAAAGCTAAAAAGTAAAGGTCCATGAAAATATACGAATAAAATAAAAACAACAAAAGATCCAAATAACAAACCAATCACTGAACTCGCCCAAATTAATGATGAATAAAAACCGGTTTTAGTTGAGGGGATAGACTCTACGATAAAGCAAGCAGAACCAAACGCTTCACCCCCCACTGCGATACCTTGCAGTAATCGAAAAAAAAGTAATAAAAAAGTCGCGTTTATTCCAATAGCGGCATAATCTGGAAGCATGCCCATTCCGCACGTCGCTATTGCCATTAATAAAACGCTAAAACTTAAGGCTTTTTTTCTACCTTGCGTGTCCCCTAGATAACCAAACAAGGCTGCGCCCAAAGGACGTGCTAAATAACCCATTGCAAAAACACTATAACTCAGTAATAAACCAACACTTGGTATGGCACGAAAAAAAATCTGTGCAAAAATTCCTGCTAAATAAGCATACAGACTAAAATCATACCATTCTAAAATAGTTCCTATACAAGCCGAAAAAATAATTTTCTTTTGATCCTTAGTCAGCATTTTTTCCTTAGGGATTTATTGAGTTTGATACCAATCAATAAATTTTTTCAAGGCTTGTTGACGAAAAGAAAAATGAAAAAAATCATCTGTATAACGCAATTGTGCCAAGGTTTTATCTGAATTTTCTGGTTTGAAGATGGCTGTAAATGGAAGCTTAGGATGAGAAGATAAATCTTCTGGTATGACGATCGTGCCGTGACAAACGCCTTCAAATAATTGTGTTTGCAGTCCATCAGTATACGCTAACTGTAAAATAAACGATGCGCGATTATCTTCTTCTACCAATTTGAATAAACCTTTAAAGCCTAACCCTTGAAAAACAAATTTCGACAAAGTACCAGGAAATTGATTGTATGCGGCAAAAAATAATCCGCCATCATCAAGCAACAAAGGCTGTTTGACCACATTAAAAGCTTTTTTCACTTTATCTGACACCACTATTTTTTGATCTAAACTCTGAATTTCATCAATATCGATAGCATATTGCTCAACGTGGAAATATGGTACGACTTTATCAAAAAAATCTCTAACTTCTTCGAATTTACCGGCATTATTGGTAACATAATAAATTTTTTTGTTCAATTTCTTTTCCAAAAGTTATTTTAAATATACTCAAAGCAATGGGATTTTTGGCAAGGCGCCGCGAAAATGAGCAACCGGAATGTATTCATGATACATGAAGATTGCGAATTGGCGGCAACATAAATAAAAATTCAAGTGCGAAGAGTATACAGCGATTCAACCACACGATCGGCATTATCTGCAACAAACCCAGTAAAATAATCATGCCATCGTCTGTTTTCTCCTGCTTTTTTTGGATAACGCCATACAAATTCGATAAATCGATCCGATAAATTTATCATACCATCAGCAAGTTTTACGGATTTAATAGCGGGCTGTGTTGAACTCTGCTCTATCCCTTTATTAATATTGCCCTTTATCAGACCTCCATTTTTGTTCAAAGAAATATTTAAAGTAGAACTCAAAAATTGATTAAATATTTTTAATTGACTAAAACATTTTGATAAATGAATTCCCCAAGCGAAATGATTAACTTGACGACCCATGACCAACACCCAAGCTAATAATTCATTATGGCTTTTTACTGTTTCATATTCTTTTATAGTAGGTAATGGCCAATCTCTAGATTGAAGATAATTCAAAATGAATCGCGACAGTTCGCAAGCCGCCGCCTCATCCTGTTGTAAAATACGATGATGCAGAAATTTTAATTGCTCAGTATCTAAAGCTTGGGCAAAGCCAGCATAGTGGTCAATGATTGTTACTATTTCAGGCGCTAACGCTTCGCGACGAAAATCTGCAACTACTATTTGCGGCGATGCATCAACAGCTAAGGTCTCAGAACTTATTTCTTCAGATAACCACCTAAAATTATTCTGTTTTTCAGCTAAGTAATCCTGACCACGCACCCTATAGCCAAGATAAGAAAATAAATGAGACAGTGTATCCATGCCTGTATAGGGACCTGGTAAATCGATAAGTGCAAAATGATCTAGAATTAATTCTTCCTGAAAATGCTTCTTAATATGACTTTGAATCGTAGATAACTCGATTAAATGAGATCTATAATTTTGCCATAATTGACTGAAAACGTAGTCTTTAACACGATTTAGCATAGGCACCTTCTTAACAGACTCGCAAATTTAATCCCAAATACTATATACTAATATCCATGTATAAAATTTCAGTCTATATTCCTAATGATTATCTTGAAACCGTCAAACTTGCGATGTTTGATCAAGGTGGCGGCCGACTTGGAAATTATGACCATTGCGCTTGGCAAGTACTAGGACAAGGTCAATTTCGTCCTTTATTACAGTCTAACCCCTTTATAGGTCAAAACGGAAATGTAGAAGTGCTAAACGAATACTTAGTCGAAATGATTTGTGATGAAAAACATATTAAGCCGGTCATAGCCGCTTTAAAAAAATCACATCCATATGAAGAGCCTGCTTACTCAATAGTCCGATTAGAAGATTTTTATGAGGAAACAAAAACCGATGTCTAAGGTACTTCGTATTTTTATTACTTTTATTGGTGCTGTCATATTATTAGGACTGGTTTCTTTAATAGGTCTAGTCGTATTTGTAAATCCTAATGATCTTAAACCACAAATTAGTCACGCTGTTACTAAGTTTACCGGACGTCAGTTACAATTAGGCGGTGATATTCAATGGTCTATTTTTCCATGGTTAGGGTTACAATTAAATGATGTCAAACTGACTAATAGCCCTGGCTTTGGTAATAATCCCTTTGCACAAATTAAAAAGTTGGACATTCAAGTTCGTCTATTTCCTTTACTACATAAACAATTAGAAATTGGTAAGTTACAAATCCATGGTCTTACACTTTATTTAATAAAAAATGCTAAAGGCCAGGTCAATTGGGAAGGGCCGCTTAACTCTTCCCAAAAAAATTTCCACAACTCAGAAAATAATCTGAGTGAGAGTTTAAAACCGTTAGGATTTATCGTAACAGGTTTAGATATTCGAGACGGGCATATTATTTTTGCTGATCAACAAAAAAATAAACGTCTAGAAATAACCCAACTCCAGCTTAAAAGCGCTAATCTGGCTATTAATAAAAGCTCACCGTTTGATATTCAGTTTAATTTAAATTCGAACTCGCCTATTATTAATGCCGCCATTAAATTACGTTCATCTATCACATTAAGCACTGATAGAAAAAATATTGAGTTCAATAATCTCAATCTAAACACGCTATTAAAAGGACCAAGCTATCCTAAAGGCGAACTTCCGCTTTTCTTAAAAAGCCATATTGACCTCGATTTAAATAAACAGGATATTATTGTCGATCAACT
>JABASH010001106.1:0-29412 GCA_019776445.1 Tomocerus maximus
GTTTTTTCAAAAACTTAAAAATTTCAAAACAATTTATTTTGTTACTTTCCGCTACTTTTTTACATCCATTTGAACATGGTTTATTATTCTTTTTTACGAACTTCCATGAGTTTCACAACAAGATGTGCATCCCTTCTGTAAAATTCTCCGGAGAAATCTCTGTCAGGAGGTCGGCTTAGTCCGTAGCCTTCATGTAATACAGAACATGAATTAAATAAAATAGAATTTGAAATTGTGATATCAGATAATCAGACATTGGAAGTAATTTTGTCACCTGGTGGGTCCCACGAAACAATTGTAAACTTCTCTTTATTCATTTTCTTGAATATCACTCCATAATCCACTTGAATGCACCCTGGAAATGTAATTAAAGATATCTATTATAGTACAATATACATACTGAAAAAACAGCCAAAAACCTGGAAAATATACGGACAGAAATGCCTGTATATTCCGCGTACTAAACAAAGACCATGGAACTACATAATATAATAGCTTAAGTAAATGTACAGGTATAGGTTGTATCTGTATGTGTATTTTTTAGCCTATGTATTCTATGTATGAATATAAAATATGAGTATGTACCAATAATTCCCGGGAGGCAGAGAACTGTATGGGGACCATTGCCAGCTTTGTCCCAATTGAGTTTTATCCCATCTACTTCAATTTTTTCTCGGGATCTTCCCAAGTTAACAAGTTCTTCATCAAAAGGTTCTGCAACAGGAGCAGGAGCCACTTTAGTAGAATAAGATGCAGGTGGTTTTGGTATCGAAGATGCTACGCTACTCTTCAGTTTCACTTGTTGAACAGCATAAGTCAATCCCTTATGTGAATCCAGAATTGTATTGTTCCGAACAGAAGAAAAGGCATATTTTGCTATGAGACTGATCCTCTTCATCGTTAATGTTCGTGGCTGGACACTTGTGAATATTCACAAACTAACTAGTACAACTATATCAGTGGTTTGCTGTGAAATCAGATACAAAATATAAATAAATAGTACCATTTAAAATGTTTACGCTAAGGTTCTAACAGCTAAGCTATGCTCTTAATCTGTTAGATAGACGGATACATGCTGCAAAACTAGTAACGAAAGGTATTCCATCACATTACCTTTTAATTGTAATTGTAAGTAGGAGCTCTTGTAGACAGAATACTGTATCGTCAAATTCTATTGAGGCTTATTTCAGCAGGTCAGAATGGCTCTTCGATGAGTTCAGGATTCTGTAATTAGTATTTATGGTGATTAGTATTTGGTACACGTACTACTACAATACACCTGTTAAGAAACCAATGAAAGCAATAATATTGCAATTATTAGAACAATTAGAAGATTCTGCAATTTCGCTTTTTGCATGGGTATAATCATGTATAATATACATGTATATTATATACCTGAAACAATTCCAGTAATAAATCTCCAAGTTTATTTTCATTAGGAGCTTTACGATACGAATAGACCATGCCACAAAATGATGTGGTTGTATGATTTTGTGGCTTTAGTGCTTTGCTTAGAGAGCTTTCATAGAAAGCAGTAATAAAATTAAAAGTGTTTTATAATTGAATAGCAACGGTGCATGTTTACAGTTAGGCTTACTTACTAAGTTTAACTTCTCAGTTCCACGGTAGGTAGATTCCCTAGTTACGCTACGCCCACAGGCGGTATTGCAATACACGAAATAAAAAAAAATTCTCCCAATCTGGCTTAGTAGCTCTTCTACGCTTCTGTTTGAGTACCCGTCGACAACCCGCGGACACATTCTATGAAACAGAAAAGTGGGTGGGGCTCGATGTCAAACTTGGGGTGTTTTGAATTTTACACGGGGTTTTCGTACCACCTCGATATGTCACCCCTTAAGGGGTATCGTGTGAGTTCACCGAAACTCAAAATCTACGGCACTAGTCGCCATGAGAAAAGGGAAGCTTGCACCCACTTTAAAACATTCCACTATTACCCTGTTAGCTGGATGCAATAATTTTCGAAATTTATTTGCCATTTATCTTCAGTTCTACAATATTATTATTATTATTGATAATTGGCAGTTTCTTCCTTTTGGTGGTCCTTGAACTGCCAATAGTTACAATATCCGACGCAGGGATTCAAAAAAATATAATTTTACAACTTATTTAGTAGTTAGGCACAGAAATAAAATTTTGACAATTGCTAACCCCGAAATATTGTTGGATTTTTTTGAGTATCACTTGTCTTCGTAGCTATTGTAGAACTTGAGAACTATCGTCAGGAATGAGCCCAAGTCTAGCGTCACAGAATTCATGTGATTGTAATTGCATGCAAGGATCTGCCTTTAGTCGACTCCACCCCGTTGCATACAAATCTCTACTAGTGATAAAAATAACAACTTGTGTCCGATTCTTCCCTTATACTATCCTTGAGCTGTGGGATACTCAGCACCTATTTTCCTAACGCCGTAAAAATAACAACTTGTGTCCGATTCTTCCCTTATACTATCCTTGAGCCATGGGATACTCAGTACCTACTTTCCTTAGGCCTTACGCACTATCTACTGAAAAATCCACTTTTTTGTTGTGTTTAATGTGTATTTCAATACCGTGGAACCATGGAATCTACCTACCGTGGGTATTCCAAAACAGAGCAACCGATCAATATCACCTGTAGACTTGGTACCGGACAGGAGGAATCGACCATCGACCGTCCTGGTATTTTTCGTATGTATTTCTTTCTTTGCGTGTTCCAATATTTTTGGCTCCTTTATTAATTCCTCCCGTCTTGAATTATTCTCAACCCATCAACTATATATATACGACCTTTTTAATATACCGACCTGCTGAATCTTCAATATAGCCTAAAACTTAGCGTAGAAATACAGATTTACTGGAAATGCATTTTATTTTATGAATCAAATGGGAACAAAATGATTAGTATCATTTCAATGATATAGATAAATAGCTTTAAAAATAGTGTTGTAATTTAAATGGACCTTTATAGGATGAAACAGAACTATCTTTAGTTCAAGGCAAGTAACCTATTTCGTCAAACTTAGCATGATCCTGACCTTACAATAATTCGCTAATATTACATGAGTTATTATGATTATGACTGACACAAAAAATATGATGTTACAGAAGTCGTTATGAATTTTAAATTAACTAGCTTTACAGCTTGTACAACTGTACCTTTGCATATGTGTTTCTAGTACATAAAATATACACAAGCAAAACATTCTTTACTTGTTCATCAACTTTCGGGCAATGCTGGTGTATTGTGATGTGGTTATAAAGACTCTTCTGATCGTCTTAAAGTATACTAATCGACATCTTTAGTATGAACATTCGTTGCTCCAAATTGTATAAAAAGGTAGTAATTTCAGTAATTTGAAACATGCATTGCATGAGAAGCATATACTCATGGACTGACTTGAAATTCACTCACTATACTTATGAAATTACATGACGCATAATATTCTACTTAAACTACTAGCAGGTGTACAATGTGCTGTACGCGCTGTACCTATTTACTTCTTGGTAGACTTTTGCAAAATTTCTACCGTATTCCCCGTGTCCCTCTGTACTGCACATTACTTTACTCAATGTAGTGGTTACTGAAGCGTAGCATAGAAATGACCTTCATATTTTTCTCCATTGTTAACTTAAATCATCCACTTAAGATGGTTCGTAATTTCAAGTTTCCCATAATTTTATAGCGTCAGCAAATAATTAGTACGCAGATATTTCTAAATCGGAAAAAACGGAAACATTATTACCTCCTATACCTCCTACCTCTACCTAGGTTCCCTAATTTACTATTCCCCAAAGAAAACAGACATGTCGCTAGGAGTTCGCTCCGTATTCCCGATATAACTTTTAGCCGTATTCATTACTTATCCCTATATTATTCCTATCTTCTATATATTATTGCATTTGGCTTTGTGCATGAAACTGGTGATATCATAATAATAACTTTAATACTTTGTGAATTTTTAATATATCAATTTTCCTGGTTGATAATGAAACAATGTTATATTCATCCTTATGATCTAATAGACAATCTATCTTGATATACCTATACCTAAACTACAATGCAGTTTGTATCATGTGCTATTAGTACTTAAGACGTGTTAATCTATACCCACAAAAAATCCGACTTACCTGAAGTAATTTTCATTGCTCTACTTATGTATCTAGTGTAGACGAGTTAATACGGGTCACTCAGTTAAAAAATATTATAAAATTGTTAATGTTTCTAAAACTGTCACAATGACATGACTCAGTGATAAATAATGAAGATGAAATAAGGTCTAAAAGTAACTTGCTCCGACGATGAGGGCCACAATGTTACTACTCTCTGTGTGGTTCTACTACCAACAAAAAAGTCGTTAAAAGATTCAGTCTGCCAACTGCAACTGCAATTACATAGTGGGTACTGTTACGTTTTACTCCCTAAATATATAGCCTAAGTACCTACCTACCTACCTGTCCTATATACTATTGTAATAAGCATACCAAAAGGTATATAGTAATGCATTATATAATATAACCCCTGTGTTGAGAGCATTGTGCAACAACAAATAAAGTGCCGTTCCTTTTTATACCATTAGCTATTCTATAGCCGATAATGTTACGGATACTAAATAACAACCCAGACCTTTTCTATCCTACCTGAATATCTGTACAGATAGGTTATGCTTGTGATCTGACGATACAAGCCGGATGGTAGTTTGGTTACTACATTTTTTTGTTTTCGTAAAAATATAAAACTGTTCCTTCACTCTAAGCACGGTTCAGTTTGAATACTGTTAAATCACAAATGAAATTCAGCCCACAGCCAATATGAAATTTTCACCCATGGTTAGTGTTTATCTTCGATGCAGAAACAGTACATTACTCACAGGTACTATTTAGGTGTTTCAATCTTTACAGCACTATGTACTATACTATAATGTAATATATAGCTACTTACCTTAAGGGCAGTTGCACGTTGCAAATGCAAGCAAATGATTGAGTGAGACGATGTAAGTTCAGTAAATTCAACTGTGAGGAAGAAGCTCTCAAAACAATTTGTTCCTTAGCTTTGGCGTGGCATTTCTGTATCGACACAGTAGTTATATGCTCCAACGAAGAATCTTAAAAGAAATCTTGTATACTATTGCATATATATTACTTCTAAGCATATATATATAATAATGCTTCTATATTACTAGGTAGGTGTACTTTATTAAAACGAAATGACAAACGTCGATTCGGAGATGATGCATTAAATTTCACATACACATTACTCACTCTTTTCAATAATGCACGTAGAGTTAATTTCGTAATATTCTTTCTAGCACATCTATAACAATATAAACTCTCAATCAGACAGGAACTATGCTGTAACATAATAAAAGCCAACCGAACCGTTCTTTAAATGTGATGCATCATCACAACTAACTACCACCGACCACAACTATACATTGATACATCACACACATCATGCACCAGACAGAGTCAGACCAATTGCTATGAAAATGTACGCACATGCACATATACCTAGCAGCTGAAACAGTCTTATAATGTATATTACACGGGACAAAGACTCGACTGGAGTACGTTTTTTATGCCTAAGTTTCAGATTATGACTTTTTCAAATATTTATCGTACCATTCGTACGTGTTATGGGCCATAATTAAGCTCATACTATGGGTAGGCATACAGTACACAGAGTTAGTTACAGCAAAGTTATTCTCAGGTCGAAAATACGATTCCGAATAGACGGCTAACATCCTTTATATAAAAATGTAATTGGACCTTTTGTATGTAACATGAGAACACGAACATCGCTATCAAGCCCCCTGTCTAGCAATGTATAGAAAAGAAATGAGTCACTCGTGTTTGCATTAAGTGCATCATACTACACAGTTGACAATGTGAGCCTAAAAACTCTGACAATGTGATCACTCCTCACGCACTAGCATTGAATCATTGAATATACTTCACTCATAATTACTGCTACTTTAGTTATAAATTGGATAACTTACAAAATTACTTAATTATTACAAGGAAAACAATTAAAACAGTAGCTCTAGTCCTACAAGTCTAAATGTCTACTTTGTCTACCATGCTTAAATCCCAGCATTACATTGTTCATTGCATCGCATGCCATTAAGTTAAATCTCTGATTTTTATGCATGAAAGTATAATATACTTACACATTTCGCTAATTCATTGTTTTTTCGTCTTAGTTAAAATAATTAGTTTCAAGGCGGAAATACAATTTTGACACATAATAACATCGGGTGTCGCAATAGGAAGAGAAAGTTGCGAAAGAAGCATTTTGAGTAGGTTAGATTATGTTAGTTTGCAAATAAATTTGTTCACATTGTTATCGGTTTCGTTTATTTATTGCAATCATCATGATTACATTTTTGCATCACAAATCACTTTGCTCTAATTTTAGCACACAAAATTTCTATCACTTTAAAATTTCCCGAACTAAGGCTAAACAACTTCTAAATAACATTTAATTAATTAATACTTTTATAAACAATTAGCAAAAAATAGTACACAATACACCCAATACAGTCACCCATATGCAAATATGGTACAAAATTCTCAATCAATTTTATTATCATAAAACTTTAAATGTATAGTACGTACCACATTAGACTACATTTACTGCTACTCACAAGTTGCATGTACATTTGGAACAATATATTACACAAATGGATTCATTTACATAATATTTGCATTTGGAAACGGAAGTAATAGCTCCAGTAAATTCATAAGCCAACGTGGCAAACTAATTCATAATATACAAGTATTTATGAACATGGTAAACGAACAT
Source organism: Tomocerus maximus (assembly GCA_019776445.1). Lineage (NCBI taxonomy): Eukaryota > Metazoa > Arthropoda > Collembola > Entomobryomorpha > Tomoceridae > Tomocerus > Tomocerus maximus. The sequence continues at coordinate 6,803 of JABASH010001106.1, forward strand.
ACTACCTTTGTTGTACACTACAGGCAGACACTATAATGCATAAGGTAGTAACAGTTCATATGAACGGCAAAACTAGGAACAAGTAATAATTCAGCTACTACAAAACAATTAATTACGTTAAAATATTGTGGTTGTAATTATTATAACTCAAAGAAATTCCGATACTTTCCATTAAATTGTGGATATGTTTTTTAAAATGGCAAAAACTGAATTATTCTCGTTCATCTCAAGTGTCAGACGATAGGATACGACGTACTATAAATTCACTACACTACAAATTCTATCGTACTTTAAATATCTACATTTAAATTACAATATTATAGGTAATAAGAACACATTAATTTACACATTTTTGTATTGTACTCACATTATAGTGTTTATATTTTATAAACTACAAAATTCGAAACATTAGATACAATACAAGTAAGTATGCACTAACAGGCATTTGGTGCACTAATAACGGGAAACTGGTAGCACCCAAATATATATGTCAAACCCCACCCAACCACGCAAAATAGAGGGAGATCAAAAATACACATATAAGTCTTAATTATTGTATTCATCAATACATCTGTAAATACAACATGTCCAAAATCCTGGCAGTACCAGACTTTGTCAACGAATTACTTTCGTTCTCATAATGTCTTCTACAATTCAGGGTATAGTTTGTTACATACATAATCTTATATGCCAATAATGAACAAACGACGATCAACTGCGTATACTCATTACTCATATCGAGGCTAGCGCTCATATTCTCCTTCAATACTATTGATTACTGATCGTGATCATTTTTGAAGACAAAAGATATCAAAAGATCAGGAATATTAAGGTACTATGAAAATGGTATTCCATGGGATAGAGATTCCAAGTCAAGAACTGCACCGTTTTTAGCCATATTGTATTTCTGGATATACATTCCTAAAAGTAACAACTTGTCAATAGTCACTTCCATAATAGGTAATAAATAGTAGGTATAACATGTAGTGATGCAGTTAGATTTGCTGACTTTCTGAAAGCTAATAGTTCAATATAATAAATATTTTTGTGTATATTTAGCAGTATAGCAGTGTATATTTTAGTTTTCATAATTTTTTAGAGTAAATACATATCCAAACGTTAAAAGACTACTAGTTACAAAAGTAGCAACTGCTTCTAACATGTGTAAACTTTCGTTTACAATAGTACGGTCATACACAGTTGTAAATCTATTACCAAAAGCGGTACTATTACATCTGTTTACCATTACTATTACAACAGTCATTTTAGGTACTTACTTATAACATTATTACTAGTACATGATTTGATGAAATATCCGTAAATAGAAATTCACAAAGCCTATTTTAATGAAAAATTACGGAAGAGAAACATTCGAGTATGTAACAAAAATATCTACGATGTAAAATAACTAAGCAAAAGCTTGAAGACACAAATGAGTTTGCTTAAGAACGTAACCTGCGAAAACTAAAGCGTTAAAGCGATGACCTAAGTCCATAAATCTATATACAATCACACTATTTTAATACTAAATCAACAAACAGTCAGTTTCCATCCATTATAGTAGAAGTACAGGAAAGTAAATTATCGGCAAATCAAATTTTTATGTTTTAAAACACCAATTAAAATGACGAGAATAGTATACAATGCAAATTAGGAGCTTGCAATTAGTTTCGGTATTTTGTTTATAATTAATTGTTTACATTAAATATAAATTGTATAAAATTATGAATGTACCATGAAGTATATTATTCTATATTGGTAATTTTGGTACTATAGTTCATTGATATATGAATGGTACATTTTACATTATGCAGTAAATGTACAAACAGCAGAGCAATGTTAGTAATCTTGTAAGTAATAACTTTACTGTAATCTGCAGTCATAATTGGCATTTGCAGAAATTAAAATTCGAGATCATTGGCTATTTTGCAATGAACACAACTGATGCTAACTGAACTTTATTTAAATGGCAAGAACTCGACCATTTAATTTACATAAATATGATACAGCTACCGAGTATCGGAATATGAACAATTCATTGTTCACTTTACCTACACTAAAGATACTTTTCCTACACTACGAATATTATTATCACACGAACTTTTGAATTAAATGAAGAATTCTGTCTGACTTTCATGACTGTGAATTCAACAGTAGAATACCTTTGCACAGTACAATTAATAATGGCTTTTAAAAGGTCAACTGCGTAAAAAGTAATGCTACATGGCTTTCACCAAATGTAACTTTCAAAGTTCAACTGCATATAAACCTTTCATCATTACATATTGAAGAAGTTTTATATCTAGTTTGAGTTTCAGTTCAACAAGAGAAATCTCATTTACACGGAGAAAGCTATTTGAAGCGGTAATTTATACGGACACTGTATGTATACGTGATATGACACACTAAAGACAATATTTATCTCTAAACACGTGTAGACCTCAAATTCTTTCCATCTTGATTTTTTTGATGATAATACTAAACAGATATCATAAGCAAAACACACATGTTCTTATATTTATAGTTTAGTAGTGTCCCTATACCCAATTTAATTGTTTTGGAGAGGTTTTCATGTACTGTTTCATATAATATTTGATAAAACTACATTATATTATATGTATGTACCATTTTATACCAATACATCACATCATACAGCAATCGGCAAGCCACAAATCAGTACCTAATTAGTGTAATTAGACAAACAGCTGAAACACTAAACTCTAACCTTTTTAACTAATCTATATGTACAACACAAGGTGTATAATATTTTCAAATCAGTCAATAAATTACGAAAAAATCAGAAAGTAACAATAAAAATAATATACAAATATTAGGTATACTTGGTGATCTTTTATGACTATTTCATCGGTTGGTAAATCTTATCAGTAAAATTACCCAACTATCAGAATATAGATTTTAAGACACCTAATTGAGCCAGTGCGAGTAATATTCTGAGTCAGAGTCAGAGCTGCCCAATTGAGATATCTTATCAAATAATTAATAATAATATTTGCTATAAAAACGCGCTCATAATCCCTTTTATATCAATTCGGTCGTAGGAATTCGATATAAAAATTAAGATTAGTCCACGTCCGACGTCCACAATAGTATCAAACTTGGAAACTCTTAGTTAGTTAATTACGTTTGAAAAGTTAAACAGGTGAAGACAATAATGAACAGTATATTTAGGTAATAACAATAAATTCTTAATATTACCATCATAATTTTAGATACTACTGAATTGGATTGGAATAGTTGTGATTTTGTGATACGATAAATTCCCTATTCCCTGTTATTAAGACTAAGTTTACATACCCTGTAACAACGACTTAGTCTACACACCTTTTTATCTTTTTATTCAATACGATATAAAAAATGTTTGAAAAAATTATACAAAAGCAAAATTCAATTAAAAACGTTTCTGAACTCTGAAGTATGATTACAGAGATGATTATCTTCATTTGGTGAATGGTACGTAATATATTTAGCAAAATTCATTTATCCCACAGTCCAAAATTTCAAAAAATCAAAAAAGAAAGTTCATTTCCGGCACACTTTTAAAGATTGTTTGAAATTACAATCAATTAATTCTCTTTTTACGTCAAGCCCTGCGAAAATTTGTATCGCAGGGCTTGACGTAAAAAGTATCGAAAAAAATCGTATCGTATCGAAAAAAAATCGTATCGAAAAAATGTATTATTTATATTTATAAATAATGTTTGCTCTACGACTACGACACTACGACCTTATAAATTCTAATCTCAATTCATCGAAATTCAAAACATGTCAAAACAACAAAAAGGAATTTGGCACATTTACAGCAATTAAAATAGCTATTCACTATTCATGAAATTGAAGTGGTAAAGTTTACAACCAATTACGACTCACACGGCTTACTGGAACACAACTCTCCTGGTCAGCATTGTCTGCGTCCGGACTTGGAGTATCCCGAATAATAGTAACGTATTCTTCTTGTACGACACTTCCCCTGCTATTTCCTGGCTGGTCAGCCAGGGAGTAGTTCATAACAACTGATTCATTTTCGTAGGCGTCCCCGTTGCCATCATCATACATACTCCGATAGACATCATTAGGACTTACCACAGAAGTGACTCTATATGGTCCATGTACGTCGACTCCAGCAATCTCAACCACGTCGTCATTTTCACTTTCAGTCAACCGAGTTATTTCTGTGACTTCGTCATCTTCCGAATCGTCGGAGTTCCCACCGTTCGCATTTCCGAACTTAGCTTCCACTGTACGTAGGCTAGCTATCGTACGTAGATCATTTTGTCCCGAAGTTTCCTCCCGTCCTTCACTTTTGTATACGATTTCAATGTCACTATCGCTGTCATCGTCGTCTGTTCCAGATCTGCTTCGAACACAAATGCTTAATATTTCTGATTTCATATTAGTCGTAGGATCTGATGAAGTCTTTGCGGTCTCAATGTTTTCTTGTTTAGAGGGTTTGTCAGAATTTGAAAAACTCCTGCTACTGCCCGCTAAGTTAGTATGTCGAATTACCGACGACCTTTGCATTGATTCATTTTTAATAAAATCGCTTTCATTAACAGTTGGTTTACTGTATCGTAGCCCTACTAAAGCAGCAGCCGCAGCAGTAGTACTAGAGGGTACACCATCCTGAGAAGCATTGTCAGAGTCAGAAAATTCAGAAGAGGCGTCCGCATCATCATCTTCAGCACCGTTATTACGAACGCCACTTATGTCCTCCGATTTACTTTTACTACTGCTACTCTGCATACCTACTAGTGCAACTGTAAAAATAAAAGACAGATAACTTCAATTAAACGTTTGTCCAATTCCATTTCTTAGAAAATACTTCAGTTTACATTTAAAATTATTAATTAACTATTCATAGTTATTTTATTTTAAATTTATTACGCTCCAATCGTGTAGTATCCGCTTCCAACTGCTGCAACATTTGAATGTGGACATCATTTTTAAGAAATGAGTTAATAGTGCTGGAGGAGCCACCGGACGAACTAGAATTTTCTAGAGACGATGAACACGGAACTGCTTGCGATGGAGAATTTTCAAATCGCATTTTCTTAGCTTGGAATTTTGCCAAAAGAGCAGAATATTCTGCAATACGATTATCCCTGTCTCTTGAATTTTGCGGCCAAAGTCTATGACGATGCCGCGATCTCGATGAAGGGCCAGGTTGATCTGCCCGGTCTTTTTCCAACTCTGCATTGCGAGCATCTTCAGGATTCTAGTTTAAAAGAACATCCTTCAGTAATGCAAAGAAAATCATCAATATTCAATCAAGATAAAAAATAGTTACTCACTGCCAATCGAGCGAAAGGGATTTCTTCCAGAGAATCATCATCAGATGATAAAGTTATGATATCCAAAGGCGGTTTTTTGGCTTTCGGTTGAACAGCCACTACTTGGCAGTCATCATCATCACTGGATTGCCTTTCTCTGGATCTTGGCGAAGGTGTTCTGTTAATTGCATTTAAAGTGTTTAATGTCTCGTTGGCAGATGATCTTTCTCTCAGATGAGGATAACTTGTAGGATTCGAATATTGATGGCCACAACCAGTATATGTTGGTTGTGGCCAATAGCTTGGAGAAGGTGATGTTGTTGCCTCTGTTGTCCCAGTAGGAAAAACTTCGATTCGTACTCCGAACCCTGGGTTTGGAGGTCTTGCAGACTGTTCCCTTCTTTCATTAGTCTGGAACATCATTCTGGTAACCAATCGATCTCGCAATGCTTGGGAGAATTCCGTTCTAGCGTGATTCAAACTTTGTGAAGGAGTGTACCACCTTCGAGGTGGTCCGTCAGGGGCTGATTCTCCATGGACGGGAGAAGTTGGCATTGGTGGTAGGACATCAGAACGGCGATTTGCATTTCTAGACTCTCGATCTCGTTCGTTGGCATTATGTCTAACGGATAGAATTGGAAAATCTTCTAACGTCAGCGGCCTTTCCGGAACTCTCTATTAGTCAAAAATACGGATTTTAACTATCAAAAATTCTCAAACACTGATGACGATGACATTATCAAAAAGTAAAATCAATAATTATGTTTAAAGTATTACGTAAGCAGGAGGAGAAGGAGGAAACTCCACATTAAAAGTACGATCAACTTCTGGATGAGAAGTCTCAACTGCGGGATGACTCAGACGCTCTCCAACAGGAAGATTCAACGGACGATCAATTGCTGAATGATTCACCAGACGTTCAGCAGCCGGATGATTCACTAGACGATCAGCTGGTGGATGGCTCCCTGCAGGAAGAGTCAATGGGCGCTCAGAAGCAGATGGATTTAATGGACGTTCAGCTGGACGATTTAACAGAAGTTCTGTAGATGTAGGACCATGACCCAATATTGGAAAATCAGCATCAGGGTTTACAGCATAGTCAACTACGGGATGGTTCAACGGGTAATCAGCAAGTTGGTGGGATATAGGATATTCCGGATGAGCCACAGGAAAATCAAGAGATCGGTGATGGTGGTGGTGATGAAGATGATGAAGATGGTGATGATGGGCAGATGAGGAATAAGGTTGATCTCCGTTACGAGAATTTTCACTGTCTATTAATACGACACCCGGTCGATCATGAGGGGAGACCATCCGAAGGCCAATTGGAGCATACATGACCCCGTAGAGATCTTCTGGATTTTGTGATCCCGAAACTGATCGCGATTGAGTGGTTGGTGCTTGATTTGCAGTACTGTGGCTATAAATTGGATCACAGTGAGTTGGGCGAGGCCTAATAAACATGGCGGAAGTTGGTGGCCGAAAATCCCTATTTACGCAATTACAATTGGCCCTTAGAGGTTCGGATGAATTCCCAGTAGAAGATGGACGAGGATGAGGTATCATATGACGAGGACCGTGGCTATGACTGTGACAGTAGCCAGGGTGCAAGAGAGGATGATGATGGTGGTGAATTCTTGTATTTTCCCGACCACATTCAGTTCTTCCAACTCCTGGATGCCCTTGCTCTGGATCATTTATCGCCACCCGGCCCGAAGCTAACAAGTGGTTCCTTAAAGCAAGTCTCTGAATATGTGTTGGCAATATGACTCCTGCACATATAGAGTTTCTTTATAAATTCACATAACAATACATTTTTTGAATATTGGGATGATGTCCGAGATAATTCCAAGACTTACCATGGCGTAACATTTCCGAGGCTGAAATCGCAGGCGAACGTGAGTTTGTGTTCATATAATCATGATCTGCATATAAAATAAACATTGAGTTCACAAGCCACATTTTGGTAATAAAATGCAAATTGCAATTTAACATTGGGGAATGGCAAGTGATACAAGTAAACTTATGGAAATGTTTATAATACTATATTTTACGTGTACCATTATTAATTGCTCGTCTGTTTGTAGATGTTGGACTGGGCGTAGCGTAATTATGCTCTTGTAACGCGGAATTGTTACGACCAGGAACTTCCCTTTCCGTGCGTATACTGACATTGATAACTGTTTCGGCAGATGGATTGTTTACTAAAGGTGGCGATTGTCTAAGACTAGCTGGTCGCGGGGGTTGTACTGCATAAGTCGCATGGCAATCATATTCATCCAAACGCATTCCAGAAAGCACAAAATTATAGAATTCATGCTGGAAATGTGCTGTGCGCGTTCCAAAGTAATTGCTGACGGCATGACGAAATTCTCTAGATCGTATGTCCACACGGTACACATAACTGAGAATTGCATTCAATACTTGGGATACCTACAGCAAAATAAAAAAATCAGCACACCATAAAATGCACATTATTGAAATGTCAATACTCAGATATTAGTGTCAACACGATACTGCTTGCTACTGTACGATATTATACCATTCATTCCATTCTCAAATATAAATAGAATCGCTTGGATTACCATATGATAGCTATTTTAGATAAGAACTTAATGCAACATACATGACTCACATGGCTCTCTGCGTGACTTAATCCCAGAAGAGCAAAAACTTCTCTTTGAAGCCACGGTGTGACACGCGCAATAACGGTAGGGTCGGATCTAAAAATTTCAGTAACACCTAGCTGATTAGTCTCTACTATAACATAACATCGCTTACATGAAACTGGTGGAATTAAATTAAAATGAATACAAACCGAAAATATTCAGGAGATGGAAATATGGTGCCAGGTCTCATTCTAACCCATTGATTATGGTCGTAGATGCTTCGGCGAAATTCAGCCCCATGATGAGGAATAGTGCTTCGATTAACAGAATTGGAGTGAGCATCAGTAGCAGGTGAGTGATGATGAGCAAAAGGAGCACCTATTTGCCTATAGACATAAAAATTATTTAGCACACTGACGTACATTTTCTATTTCATTTCTTTGTGTAAACTACCATTGATAATAAACAAATATTTTTCAAAAGCTCTATTTATACTTACTGGACAGAAAACTGACCGGCGGGTATATAAGTGCGAGTCGTTGGAACATGTTGGGCAGGTAAAGGCTGAGCTTGGGGATGTGAATGTCTATGAATGGGAAAATGGCTAACTGGGATTGGTGTTCCGTCCAGTAGCCGATTTAAAAACCAATCTCCTCTAGGTGCCCTACAAAATGGTTTGAAATTAAATAAAAGTGTATCCCACTTTGTTTCCAAGTTTCAAGTCATAACAGCACGCTGGTGATATCATATAATATAATATCATTGCAACATAATCATAAAGGATTTTTTACCTATGAGCTGTTCTTGAAGCTGGGTACACAAACCTGTAGCGACCTTCCCCATCAATAGCTTCGAATACCATCGGTACATTAATACCAACGTATTCATCGTCAAAATCACTAGACAACACACCACAACACTATTAGAGTGATCGTGGTACATAACTTAAAACATTACAAATATCAAGTTACAAACTTACTCATTAATATCTTGCCCTAAATCTGGGATGATTCCTGCATAGTGCACTGGAATGCGCGCCGGTGGAGGAGGAACTACAAAATCGTCGTAGTCATTTTCACTTCTAAAATTATGACGAATGATTCGAAAACGAATTTTGCATAGAGGACATTCCGGTTTTACTTGAGACCATTCCCTGATACAGTCGTAACAAAAGTTGTGTATACACGCATTAGGTTGGGCTCTGTTGGTCACATCTTCCAGACATATTGCACATTTAGTTGCCTCTTCATCTGAGTTGTTATTCACATCTTCCACAGCTTCCGCCACTAAAATGAGGTATACATAATATTGTTAACAAAATCAATTTAAAACAATTCATTCAAAAACTAACAAAATTAAATTAGAAAAAATTAAATAAGCAACGAAGAATAAAACAATCAGTCTGTTTCAGTCATATAAATCAAAACAGCTTTTTAATGCTGTATTTCTCTCATTATTTGAGATGCAATTTGATACTATGTCGTCGCAAATGAGGTATACTTGTATAAAATAAACCCTTGAAACTTAATAAAAAAGCAATGAAAACATAGCTCATCTACTAACAACTAATACTAATTCTAGTTTTTCTTGATATAATTGTTATAAATCTACTGTGACTTACTTGTTAGTTTTAGTTTTGAGTCTATCCCCCGTCCAGGTAAATTCTAGGAAAATAATCAAAATTCAAAGACAGAAGCTGACCATCAGTTTCCAGAGATGCCGATCTTCCAAACTATAGAATGTTCTCCGTCCTCCTACAAAATAATATCAACAGAAGGAATATTTTTATTTGCAAAAAGTTATAAAATCATCACAAGTTCATTAATAATCAAATCACAAACCGCACACTGCTCTTGTCACAGCTAACAGCTTGGTAATGGTAGTATTTATTTGAATGTTCGATTTTAGAAGAACTAAACTATTTAAAACTAGGTAAACTATTTAAAACTATATCAGATTACTACAATAATTTATTTAATTCTAGAGGAACAAGATTGAAGATTGAAAAAGTAGTAAACTATTAAACCAAAGTCTAAATTAAAAATAGTAATATTATTGTGAGATTATGAATTACTGTAGGTTAATCATTGTAAATTACTTACTTCACAATCTAGTCGGTGTCACCAAGTCTTAAATAATTAGTTAGTGTATTTAGTTACTTGTCCCCATCCTCATCAATCAAGTAGAGCAATTAAATGTCAACAAGGATGCAGCACCGCAGCAGGACGGTACGGCACGTCACAGCAGTCAGCATCAAGCACAGCGGAGCAGAGCAAAGCCAAGTCTTTCCAATTTCCAGTTCCAACAAATCAACTTAACGTTATTGCTTCTTTCCATGAATGAATTTGCCAATACCAATACTACCAATCCGTCCAGCCAGCGTATACACAATACCTCTATAATATTATTACCTATACAGATAGTACAGATGCAGACTAAACATAACATAGAGAGAAAGAGAAAAATGAATAGCAGATTTGCAACCTTATTCGCAATATCGCAATCGTATGATTCGCAATAAAATTATACCCACTTATATAAGTTAGAATTTGAATGTAGCGCATTAACTACGTCAGGTTTTAGTCAGCCGTAATCAAATATTATGAAATCCAAACTCCTTTCTCCAGTCTTCCAGTTTCACAGATTCCAAATCTAATCTCCATTCTCCATTAATGCCTTATATTCCCTTAGACTCTACAAGACTACAAGCAGCAGCTTCACTCACGCAGTAAATTATCACTCATTATTATTGCCAGACAAGACTCTTCTCAAAATTCCAGCCAGACGACTATCCATTCCATAAACATTATGTACACCTTTCAAGTGAAAGTGGGCGTACAAGGAGAGTGACGCTCTGCAGTAGGCCCACTTTCACCATGTAAATGACTTTCTCTTTGTTAAAGTCTACAAACGTTGATGAAATTCTTAACGCATATGTGAGCTTATAGATTTTTCATTGGTTGGCAAAAGAAGTCTCGCTATTGTTTGAATCGAAATCATCTGTGAGGAAAATTGCCACAATGCATGAAAGTTACTAAATGAATTAAATCCAGGTGTCATCCAGGGAAGAAGTGACAGCATGAGGAGTTATAGGTAATGGTTAGTCCCTTTATTGAAACTGGATCTGTAACAAAACCGAAAGTGATCGAAGAACAAGATCATTCAAGACTCAATCGCTCGCTGGTGAAGTGGAAATCACCACTATAGCTAGGCCTAGAAGAAAATCAACATTTTACAAACATCAACAAATCTAGATTTGCGAGACTCCAATATTCAATGAAATAAGACAGTTAAAAAATTCAAATCTTAAATCAGGACTAAATTAAAATAAATATTTCTCCTTTTTATGAATTTTTAGTGTAAAAGTTATGGTGGAGGAAGGGATTAAAATAAGGTGGTAGATTTCCAACAAAGTTTAAGTCATCAATCAGAGAAGCATATTGAAAATTGAAACATATTAAATTGATACATGACTCCCGATATGCCGAAATCATAACTACAAATTCTAACTTTAATATTGTTTTCCCCGAAAACCATCGAGTATGCTTTTAGGAAGAGAGTACAGCTAATTTCTTTATTAAGTACGGCTCGGTCAAATGTCATTCACAAGAATTTTAAAAAATAAGCTAGAGAAACAGTTTTGTGATCTTTTTTGTTTTCAAGGTTTGTAGCATTTTTCTTGTTACTTTATTTATTTAGTCATCGAGATGAGATAGAAGATAAGTTACAATTTTGTTCAATATCCATCATCTGACCATGAAATATCGTAATCCGGATAGTGCTTTTTCAAAATGCCAACAGTGATGGTGTGATCTGCTTTCCCATATCCCTATAAAGACACAGTAAAAGTATTAAATTGATTTTGACAGAAATTGTTAATTTATTAAAAGCTCAATATCCAAGAATGTTTGATTTGGGTGTTCATTGAAACAAGATCGCAGTAATGCAATAAAATCTGGAAATTCTATAAATGGAATTAGTGTAGGGAAAGTGAAAGACTGCATAAAAGGTTGTACAGAGATATAACATTAGATATTACCTGTGAATATCCGTAAACTTTTAATTTCTTAGTTTCATGCAAAATTCGACCGCCTCCAAGGCATTCAGAATCGAAACCTTTTCCAATGCCATTAAGTTTATTAATCAAGCGATCGTAAACGTCACCTAGATTTAAACAGTCAGAAACAAGGTATTGTATTGAAGGTATATACTTTATATGCTTTCATATGCTTGCTAAGGAAGAAATTATGCTTTCACAGACCATGAAAAGGACAATCTGCATGACCACGAACGACGTATTTGTAGAGATCGGAATCCTTAAGCTCAGGATCATCGATGTACACTTTCACCAATATGTACTTGAATTTTCCAGATGCATCAATATCAACATCGGGAACTTTATTCAGTTTCTGCTTCCCCTCTTCGACAGCTGCGGCGGACATTCTTCTGTGGCAGTAAAACTGGAAACCGGATGAAGAAGACAAAGAACGAATGTGTTCAATGAAGTTTACGGATGCGATATATCCTTTCCGTGTGCTAAAAAACATGGAAATATGAGCTACTCACGGCCACGGCCCAAGTTTCGGATTCGGACAGTGCATGGGATTGGCAAAGTGGTATCATTTTTGTTCAAATAACCGGCTCACTGATATCAAAAATCCCAATCGCCTATTCACAATCCGAAACTTGGATGCAGATTTTTGGCCTACACAGTTCCCCCCGGAAGAAGTCTCCTCGGGTGACGGCTGACAGGTCTACTTATTGCCTTGGATTGGAAGTACCACTTCGACTCAACACCAAACCAACTAACTGTTAAGGTGGTTAGATGGAAATAAAAAGTTTCGTTAAATGTTATGTGACTAACTTAGTACTTGCATTTGCATACATGTGTATTTGTATGTGTCTGTGTCATGTGTATTTGTAAAAATACATTTGGCTGGGGTTAAAAATAGTGATTATATAGAAAATGAGAATTTTGGAGTCGAGAACAACAATAGAGCTGCAATTCCAATTACAATCTACTTTTAGTTAAAATAAATACCTTTGAATCAGCATTCGTTATAAACGAAATATCCAAGTGCTGTTAGAAAGTCAAATTCAGAATCGAACCGGAACTCGGAAAAGGTAAGATGAAACTTTGGCGCATTGGTTATTGTAGACATAAGCGAACCTAATGGGCCATTTTGAGACGGTGAGACTTTCACTTTCACCAACACGGACAGACTTACATTTAATTTTACATTGCCCCATTTGGGGGATAGTGGGACATATCTTGTGTATATTATGTGGGTTTGGTTATTTTTGAAGATAGGAATTTCTTTAGCTATACAAGACACAAGCAGGGATTGTCCCACAGTTCCACTACCCAATGTACGAAGATTGGCAACAACCGTACCTACAAATTACAACTGGAACTGGAGCACAATCAATCAGCAGCAATTTGTCATAGTCATGAAAATATGAATGAACACCTGAATGGATACACACTTTTAGCTAACTTGACACGACAGTAACAGTACACAGTAAAGTACTATCAATACAGTACCTATGCACAAAAGCACAACTGTGTAAAGATGCACTTGCTTTACACAATTCGTCAGCTACCACCACCATCAGCGTTTGTTAAAACTTAGAAGAAGGGTAAGTCAATAAGATAAGGAATTGATAATTTTTGTTGATATAATAATAATTATCTGAGAATGAGAATACGCAGTCGTAATTTGTAAACAAGATATAGGGAAACGCGTAATTCATGGGACAAATATTTACTATTTCCAGTTCTTTCAATTCTCTCTGTGGATTGTGCGGGCGGAGTGTGAAGGGAGTTCAAATATTATAAGGCCAAAAATTTGACCAGGATAGTCCGATCGAAGTTTTTGCTTGGAATTCGAAAATATCGGATGCTGAATAAACATTCTTCTGGAACTGTAAATATACACTGGTACTCTTTGTAAACAGAAGGTTGGTGATTTTGTAGCTTGTGAAATGGATTTTGAATTATAACTATTAGGAAATATTTTGGCTCAAATAACGCACTTAGCGCAGTTTGGGAAATGATCGTTATTTATTTTCATATTTATTTACAGAGGAATGTATTTATGTAAATGTTTCATTTGTTCTGTATTTTTGATTTACAGCATTTGACTTCTGCATTTGGGTACATCGGGAATTCCAAATTGATGGTTGCCTAAAAATGTCGCAAAACAGCAGTTTGGTGATACCTATTGTACTGTGGGGCAAGGATGCTCCAACACATTCCATTACCTCTTTAGCTGTTAAACCTGATTTATCTTCTATTGTTACTGGTTGTTTGGATGGCCATATCATCATTTGGGATGTTCACAACATGTCGAATACTCCCTCATCCCGGGAGGATTCTGGGGCTGGAGATCAATCTCAATATGAAGTAAGTAATAAATTATTGATAAAAGTACAAAAATAGTTCCGCCATTTACTTAGTATTTTACTTAATATTTGTGTGATATAACTTAATATTTATTATTACATTTAATTTTTAATATTTACATAACTGATAGATACCTACTACATAATGTAACTGATATATATTATATATTATTTTAATATTATTTCAGGTAACACCACGATGTTTTCTCATCGGACACTCGGGACCTATCGTAGCTCTTGCTTTCGTTCATTTAGCATCAGATAATTTTGACTTGATCATTAGTTCCAGTGAAATTGGGTACATACATATTTTCTATTAAAATTAAAACGAAAACTACTAAAGTAAACTACTGTATTTAGGATAATGTCGAATAGGGTATTCATATTAAAATGCATTAATTGTATTACCAAAATAGAGAAATGTGTGGATGGGATGGTTTTGACGGTCGTTGTTTGGAGTCAACAAAGTGTCTGAATCCTCATACGAAAATGCAGGTTAAAGATTTTTCTCATTCGTAAATTCGTAATTTATGGGCAAGATATATTGTTGTTAATGTTAATAATACAATGCTCTCGTTTTTTTATCATAGCCGTACACTTTGGCGTTTTGTCCTCATGAACCAAAACTATTCTGTACTGGATATTATCCAGATGTTCAAATTATCGATCCTATTACTTTGGAGGTGGTGTTGTGCTTAAGTTCACATGTTAGTCCTGATTGGATATCTGCACTTCATGTTTTAAGACCTAATAAAAAACTTGGTAAGGGCAAGAATCCATTTTATTAGGTGTTTATATAAAGTTTCCCATCGTGAATTAGTTTTTTTATTTAGATGATGTCATATTGGCCACGACAATAAGTGGAACTGTAAAAGTTTGGACTATTAACGAATCCGAGTTCAAGGACAAAATACCTTTGTATGAAAATGAATCAAAACAGATCAGAACCAAAAATGTGTCAACTTTAGTTTGTTGCTTATTCAATAATCGTACTGTTTTAATTGTCGCGGAGAAAATTTGGCAGGTAATTCTGTTCATTGTGATTGGGAATTGTGTACAGTGCATTTTATTCTACTACATATTGTAAAGTTTATTTTAAACGTATATAGATATACGACGCAGGCGATTTTTCCGTATTGACCCAGTGTACAGCTGGAAAGTCGGAAAAGTGGATAGGTGGTCAGTTTATTTCTCCAGAAAGAGTAATGATATACGGTTATACTGGAAGGACATATTTATTCAAACTCCCCAATAAGTAAGAATGGTGTTTTGGTGTTTATTTTTGACATTTTGTTTTTGGGTTTCACTAATGTACAGATAAAGCTAAGGAGTTTTGTCTTGATTTTTAAAACAGCTGTCTGGTGGACCACAAGGACTTCCATAGAATGGGATACAAGGAAAATCCATTTAACTATTGTGTGTTGTCAGTGCCCAATTCAAAATTACTTGTTTCGCCTCCTTCGTACTTATTAATTCAGCAACCAAATATCGAACAACAGCGAAAGTCACAAAAGCTATTACTCCTCCGAGGTGATCATGATGCCCGACTTGTAATGTGGAACATCCCAGAGATGACTAACTCTCAAATTGCCCAACTGAGGCAAGTAGCAGGAGGTGAAGAGATGGAAAGTGACGAGCTTCAGAAGAAAATGAACTTTCACCCTCCTGGTAAGTATTTGTTCACATTTTATAATTACATATTCAAGCAGGACGTTGTGTTTGCGATAAACGAAACATTTTCACACTTTAATTACAGAAATGCCTCCAACATCTATTTCTAGTCTGCAGCAAAACTGGGATAATTTGAAACCATCACCCCCTGGAATTTTAGATCAGTTTGTAAGGAGAATAATTTTATTCGACTAGATACCACAGCTCAATTCGCTGCTTAATTAATAATTATTATTTTTCCTACATAAAAATTGTGCTTTCTTCATTTTTCCATGTACACAACACTACTCATTGCACACTACACACACGCTTTCGGATGCTTTGAACACATTTTGATTTGCGAATACAATTAATGCCTACCTGTAGCCATTCGAAAGGCCTAAGAGCTTTGCTGATATAGTTGGTGACGAAAACGTGTTCCTTGACAATGATCTTGAAAATAATAACGCTCAAACTATACTTAAGGACACTGACGAATGTCGAGGTCCCTTGCTGACTTGTTCTATGTACCTGGCTCAACAAAGCCGGTTGGTTTGTGGTCGTGAGGATGGAAGTATTGTTGTGGTACCAGCCACCCATGCAGTTATGCTGCATTTACTACATGGAAGACATCAACAATACGAAGGTGACAACGCAAATTGTGGTTATTTACATATGTTTGTAAGATTTAGTGCTGATATCTTTCTTTTTACTAATTACTGATGTAGAATGGCCACTGCACCAAATTTTACTGGGACATAAGGGGAAAGTAAACTGCCTAATGTATCCTCATGGAGTACATCCACGATACGATGCGGCCTATTTGGTGTCAGGAGGAAGAGATTTTTCTGTAATTTTATGGGATATTGTTAAATGTGATTTACTTCATAGATTTTGTGTACATGCAGGAGAAATTACACAGATTTTGGTGCCACCAAATGAATGCAGTGTAAGTACTCAAACTGAAATCCAACCTGTCCTAACTTTCCGTTAATAAGTATAGGTATTGACAATAATGCTGTAAATAATAATAATGCTATAATGAGAATCCTGTATGAATTTCAGCCTAGAATTTTGCAAACTGTGTGCAGTGTGTCAAGTGACCACTCTGCAGCACTCTTGTCTTTGCGGGAAAATAAATGCGTCCTTCTTGCCTCACGTCATTTATTTCCTATAACGTCAATTAAATGGAGACCATTGGACGACTTTCTAATAATTGGATGTTCGGATGGGACCGTTCATGTTTGGCAAATGGAAACTGGAAACCTGGACCGAGTTCTGTATGGAATGGCTGCAGAGGATGTTTTAGTTGCATGTGATGAAAATGGGAATTTGACAGCTATGCAAGATGTTGGTTTGGCTAATCCTGCTGTTCATTTCTTCAGGGGGTTAAGATCGAGGAATCTAGCTGCAATTAGACATGCTGCACAAGTATGTAAACTCTGTATGATTTAAATCATTTCTTAATTTTCATTAGATAGTTTTTCAGGTTAATGGTAATTACGAAATTGTGAATTTTCTAGCGAGGGCTTCATCATCTTCACCAGCAAGGAAATCAAGGTCACGCCTCTGATCCTCTGGATCACAGTCGAACTCGGCTGCCTCCCCTCATTATACAAGGACTTCGTACTAATGAGTCAGATCCTGAGGCTCATGTTTTGTTCTTTGATATTGAGGCGTTGATAGTTCAACTCCTGTCGGATGAATATGGAGCATTATCTCCGGCTACTCTTGAAGCACAGGGTCTCATAAGTCAAACAGAATTTTGCAAGATTCTTACACTTACACACTCCGCTAGTCCCGATGCACAGAAAAAAATTGCCGGTAGATTACCCTATTAGATGACTGTAGTTGAATTTGATGTAGCAATGCAATGAATGATTGTTTGCATGGAATATTTTAGATTTTTTTGGAAAGGTGAAGGATCGAGCTGGAGATATGGAGCGCATTTTGAAAGATAAAGATAAACATGGTAAATCACGTATTTTTACTTGCATGCATGGGCTGATGGGATTAATTTTGAAATGAAAGGAATGGTTATTACTAATGTGTAATGAATGCAAAATGTTAATGAAATAATGTTAATTGCACGCTGCTCATCAGGACTTTTAGCCAAAGTAAAGGAAGGTGCAGAAAAAATTCAAGCAAAGGCTGAATCTGCTTTGCTTATAAAACAAGAAAAAGAGTGTCAAAGTCGTAAAAGTACATTAATTTCCAATCGTAATATTATAACAGTTTTTTAGAGGTCATTAAATGGTATTATTGGTAAATTACGCTTATAGTACGTATCAAATGGAAATGATGAGGAGGACTAATGCTTGCATTATAAATAATGTAGATTCGAATGCCAGCTTAACAGCACTTGGGTGCGATACTTCCTCAGGAAGTTCTTCAACGGCCCGTAGACATCGAAATCTTTTATTCGAATCCACTATTCCAATGGAAATTGCACAGCTGCTGATTTCATTATTATTGGGATGGGGCTTAGATCAAGAATTGGACTCTATCTGCGAGTCCCGACTTGGACTACTCAAGCCTCTTGTTCCTGTCTCGTTTGGCCAAATATCAAAGGGCGGCTATATGTCTTTAATGTCACCAACGTGGAAACCAGCTACTAGAAATCGAGTTGAAGAAGAGATGAAATTTTCTTCCAGTCTAACCCAACGCGTGAAATGGTTTACTAGCCGTACTCACTGGGAGATCTCCAATTCCCTCACCACTAACCATTTGCTAACAATTGTAGCTCTTGCCAACACTCTCATGTCTATGCAAAATGCCACTTTTGTTCCTGAACAAGAGAGAATTCGACGAGCTAACAGGTTATTATTACAATTGGTTCCTTATTTACCTGGCAAATAACAACTAAAAAATATAATCTAAATAACACAGAATTTTACGTGTATACAATAATTGATAGAACAACAACTCTTCTGTTTCAGACCTTCTACAAAATCGTCGTCTACGCAGCAACCTTCTCAAGAAGATAACTATGTCACTCAACAAGCTGCTTCAAAGCACGGTTGGTCATTGGTGGCCACGTTACACTGTGTCATGCTGCATGAAAAACTGAAGCAATGTATAGATTTTAAAGAACCATTGGTGGAAACTCTAGCTTTGCGATGGCAGGACAGATGTGTCGAAGTAAGAGATGCCGCACAAGCACTCTTATTAGCAGAGCTTTCACGGATTGGAGTGGAAGGCAGGAAGAAGTTAGTTGACCTCTGGGCTCCTTATTTGCCGAATCATCTTGTAGATCCATTTTCTAATACAGCTATTGGGAATGCCAACCAACAGCAAGTACAGACTCCTGTGACAACTCCGTCAAGTCAAGGTGATCCTGTTGGAGATGATCATTCTTCAGTTAGTGGCGGAGGAACTTCAGATCCCGACTTTGATGAGGATGTTGAAGGTGTGCTAAAATTATTAGGTCTCATTATTGCTCCATAGTTCCCAATAAAATATCCAGCTTATTTGGCTTAGAATAAACAACATTTTCATGTTATAGCAATAATTAACTCTACTATTTTTGATCAGAGCCTGGTTTAAAGCCGTCTCCTTCAGAACACAAACGTAAGCAGACTACTGCCATTATTTTGCTTGGAGTTCTTGGGGCTGAATTCGGACAGGAGATCACTGCGAGAAATATAGACCCTGCGAAAAATAAAGGAGTCGAAGGATTTGGTGTCGGTAATAGCAATTTGGCTCGTCTGACAAGTAAGAGAATCTTATTCAATACTCAGCTAGTTATACAAAAATTTATCGTAACTTTTATTCATTACGCTAGTAAGGTTCTATTATTCAGAATTAGTATAAAATTATTTTTATTAATAATTTAGGCAAAGCACTGACTCATTTATTGTTGAGTCCGCAGCATCCAAGTGCTCACGCACATGCTAAGCTCGCTGGAAGTGTGACAGTCACTACGCCATACTCATCGCTTCGGCGGGCAGCCATTGATTTAATCGGACGTGGGTTCACAGTGTGGGAAGCGTTTTTGGATGTTTCTAAAGTGCTCTTAGCTCTTCTGGAACTATGTTGTGAGGCTGATAATCTTGTTCCAAGGTTAGTGTTTCTTTGTCACTTCGACTGGGAATGATATATAGTTATTGTAATTAAAAACGTCTCATTTAAAATTCACAGCATGTCGTTTGGTCTCCCTCTCACACCTCCAGCCGACGCTTGTAAGTCGTTTTTATGATTTCGCGATTTTAGTACTTGACATCTTAATGATATTTATGTGATTATTCTGCTGATTTTTTCACAGGTCGTACTGCAAGACACGCATTAACATTAATTGCTACAGCTCGTCCTGCTGCTTTCATTACAACAATGGCTAGAGAAGTAGCTAGATATAACACACTGCAACAAAATGCCCAAGCGATCCAAATAAATTTGAATAACATTATTCTAAACCGATCGAAACCAGAAATATTACGAGTTATTGAACTACTAATTGAAAAAATGCAGTCCGAAATATCCGAGCTCATTGTTGAGGTACTTTCATTCAAAATGTTAATTTTATGTAGGTATTCATAATTATCAGCAAGACAATGTTTTTACGGCTCTAGGTTATGGATATCGTGCTACATTGTGTTGACCATGGTCATTTGAAGACTCGAGGGCTAGCAGAGGTATTCCCTGTACTCTGCCGATTTTCTCAAGTCAGTCATTGCCCAACTACCCGTCGAATTGCTGTAGGTTCCAAAACTGGAAATTTGGCTATCTATGAGTTGCGGTCTTCGAAATGTCAATCAATTGGTGCCCATTCAAGCGCTATTACTGCTTGTGCATTTTCTCCTGATGGAAAATTCCTTGCTAGCTATACATGCTCGGAAAACAAAATGTCTTTTTGGCAGGTAATAATTTCATATCATAAATATAAGAAAATCTGTTTAAAATATTATTTTTCGGAAAGTTTTAGTCCTTGTATTTTAACTTGTCTTAGCAATCGAGCTCCGGGATGTTTGGCTTAGGTCATACTCAAACCCGTTGTGTTAAAACCATCAGCACTATTCCTCTTCCAGAGAACCTCAAAAATACAATTAGATCTCCAAAGCTGGTATGGACCGGGTCCCGTAATGTCAGTCTACTTTTGGCAGATGGATCAGAGAATCGTTATGGGGTCTAAAGGAGTCTCATCTAGTCAATTTAATGATAATAAATATTTGTAGTATTTGTTAATCTGTGTTTATTTCCAATACGATCTTATTAGTACATAACTTTTAGTTACCGCGCTCTATGCGATAATAATAAGATTCAAATATTATATACAATGATATTAGATTAGTAGTAATATTAACATAATCATTGGTATAAATATAGTACTAAATTGTGTTCTCGTTTAAAATCACATAATATAGTTACATTTTTTCTTCGTGCTTGTGTTTCTAGCCATAAATATGTATCAATCTCTCATTTTCAATTAGCCCTTTTGCATGTCTACTACAAGTCTCGTATTCAGTGATGTAGTAATAATTACTTATTAGAGTACCTTATGTTTATTATACATTCGCATTATCAATCTACAAATAGTGATAGCAAAGAATACTATCATAAGCATTCCATTTAATTAAGCGCAATTGTTTCGTGAAGTGTAATGATTACTGCTATTATGAGACATTATTAATGGAAGCTGTATGCTAATAAATCAAACTAGCAAATGTAATTCGATCTCAAACGAGCTAATTATTGATCTGAAGACAAAACTATTTGTGTTTTCACACTAACCAATGTACACATGATTTGTGGGTAACTTTTAAGTGAGAGTAGACTGGTCGACCAGAGGCGTTCCATGCGCTATCGATTAAAGGCCTGGCACACGGCGTCACGTTTACGTTATCATATTATAATCAATTTGTTTCCACAACACACCAACCCGCATGGTATAATAGGGCTCTTCAAGAGTCGCTCTTGTATGTAACTGAAGGAATGAAGAACTGACTTGTTTTTACCTTCAATTCCATGTTAGCTTAGAAAAGTATTTGGCATGCGATATCAATATTTTAGGAATAGGAATGGTGAAAAGAACTTGATAATAGCATCTAGTATATTATACGGGCATTTACAGATATTACATGGCAATGTATATTCATACATCATTATACATCTTACATCATACCTACATTACATATGCATCCCGATTCAGAAATGGCATGCTGTGCTATTAAGTTTTCTATTTTCTATACAATTCACCAAACTTGACTGAAAAATATTTGCTTCTCTTTTAATCGCGTGCCGTATGGTACACAATTTTCAGTTTAATAACCCAAGCTGAGCAGATCGATATTGATTTTTTATTTAGGTTAGTTGTACTACATAATGCTCTTACATTTTTATCTGCTAGCTAAAAGTACCTTTACCATGTCTATAAAATAATTTATAAGTAAAGCAGCAGATGTCCGTGTAGAAAAATTGGCATCTGATTATTGTGACAGTTTAATTCGCAATTCTTTTCGCTCTGTTAAGACACAGGAATAGGTTCTTAGACTTTTGGCTTGTATATCTCAATTCAGAACTAATGGCATAGTATTGACCTGTCTTGTAGGGTACGTGAAAGTTATTTCAGAGGGTTGGTTGATTCAGTGCAGTCCGTTAGATTTGCTTCACAAGAGTGGCGAGTGCCAGTTTACATGTATTTGTATTACCAGGGAATTATAAG
>JABASH010001107.1:0-29408 GCA_019776445.1 Tomocerus maximus
AATCCGTCAATGCGTTCGGAAGTTATCGTGGGTCCGGACGGACGGACGGACGGACGGACGGACGGACTGTGCGGTTCTATAAGCTCGCTTCCTCGGGCGAGCTAAAAAGCAATAATGGGACGCATAGTCAAGCGAAAACATTCAACCTATCTTAGTTTAGCTCAACTTCCAGAAAACAAATCCAAGAGTCAAGGCACAAGAAATGCCAGGCAGACAAAGTAAATAGGAAAAGAACTCAATACGATTGCAAAAGTCATTGCCTTCTTGTTTTCTTTATGTCTGCCATACAAATTTACACACTACATCCACGCCATAACATAATCTAAGCCATTCATCGCATAGTGGTCCTATTTATTTCTTAAATGTTTAATTCTACGATGCATAGCACCTTATTGTTAATTCTTTCACTATTCAGTTTTCCATTCCTTATAGCTTTTACATATGTAACATTTTTAGTATGTAGAACCACTTATTATGCATATGAGTATATCTTATAATGTTACCTTCTCAATATTTAACGGCTAAAGAATGCATGTAACGATACAATATTAGGCTTCATTTACATACGATTACATACAACTACAATTATTGTAATCGTTAAATGTACTTATACTGTGCTATATGGAGTATTATTGTATCCTATCGTGTATAATGGTGATAAATATGCTTGATCTGCATAATAGGGCCCGACCGGACAACTTCAACTACCACTAATACGATTTATTCAAAAATAACCTTATCAAACTTTTGGGATGTAATGAATGAGAGATCAGAGATTGTCTGAGTAGAAGCACGAGTAATGCAAAACTTGTTTACAATGAGATGATAGCCAAAAACCTTTTTGCAAATCCAGTCGAATTA
This sequence comes from Tomocerus maximus, assembly GCA_019776445.1. Classification (NCBI taxonomy): domain Eukaryota; kingdom Metazoa; phylum Arthropoda; class Collembola; order Entomobryomorpha; family Tomoceridae; genus Tomocerus; species Tomocerus maximus. Next base: position 862 of record JABASH010001107.1, read on the forward strand.
CATTACATTCGGCTGCTGAGTGAGATTGTTGGGACGCCATGCCAGGAAGAGCAAATGGAGCTAGGCATGCATAATATGCAATGATTTAGCTGGCATTGAGTAGGCAAACATTTCCGAAAACACGTCTCGCTTTTTATAACATTATCCACCTAGACGAATTGACTGTACATGCCCACCTCTGTCTATTCCGTTTACAGTATTGCCCTGCATTGAATCCAACAGCATAAAGATTATCTTTCAGAACAATCCAAGCGAGCACACTTTTTCTCTGATGGTTGCCTCCTATGCGTTTCTTGGGCTCTCTCTACATTTATTCTTTAAACTTGTTCTATTGTGGACCTCCCTAATAATCGAATCAAATGAAAACAGCAGAACGAAACAAACAAAATCTTCCCTTTTACTCTAACGACGTCTAAAATAGTAGCGACTTACAAGATACAAATGTCTATTGATGATTGTACTATCTCCTCGTCTCATGAATATCTTTACCTCTTTCACATTTTAGCCACACAAAAATAATGCCATACCTACATGGAGTAATAACAATAGTTAACATGCAATATCGTATTCGTAATTTGGACAGATGCGAAACAAATATCATAGTCATCACCCATAAGCTGCTAAACACATATAAGAGGCACTGTGCAAATATAATAACCTCATCTACTAAAATCAAAAAATGATAATATGATATGTAAATACATGATATGCATGTACACTACAAGTTGGTATTACCAATACGTATGTAAAGTAGCGAAAAATATTATGCAAAACACATTCATCTGTCCGCTCTCAATTTCTAACATTCGGTACCATACTATTAAACTACAGCTGTATACAAAGTTCTAAAACCATCAGACAGACTATATTATCATCCTCAATTTTGCATGCATATGTGATATGTTTGGTGTGATGTATTGATTTACTTTTTGACGGACTCAAGTTTCAATTTTCAAAGTTATTTACCATACTATGAAATTTAGACAAGCTATAAATCCTTTAAATCTCGTTGAGACAGGATTTATTGTCCCATGCTATTGAATCAAAATCGATACAAATCGATTTCTCTGCTAGAAGTTAGAGTCACGGCAAAGAAGACTTTAGCTCTAGTTTGATCTCAGTATATTATGCATTAAAGTATGTGGAAAAGTTAAATATTCTCCACAGCCATTGGGAAAAACTTGCTGCATATCAAAAAGGTAAAATATGGTAATAAATCTAGAAGGCATATAGTAATTTAATTTGATTTATGTTACCAGGATGGAAGCATTTCATTTGTCTCCAATAAGAATACTATCATTGCTTCTGTTCACTTTAATTTTTACCTGTCGGCAATACTTAACACTTTAGTTTTACTCAACGATCTCTTGTACACTACCAGAGAAATCGACTTAGCGAATGAAACAAAATTAAAACATTTCTTCCTACAGATTGTGCAGATGCAGACAAGTAGTTCGCCTATGCTATTCTGCTAAATTCATACAGTCCTCTTCCTGTCATATCGTCATCGTCGTAGCCTCATTTATTTTGAGTTGATAGGCAATTTTCTAGTTCGTGCTCGTGCCTGAGGCTATAAAGTTTTTACGACATTATATTATACCTCCGTTTTCTGTTTATGAAATAGAATTATCTATATTGATATATCAGTAATAGGATTATAGGAAACAAGGTATGAAAGAATATCGAGGACCGAGGATTAGATGATACAATATTATTTCGTAGTCAACTGATTATTAGTCATGTTCTGCCAAGCCCTATGCTTTAGAACTAATTCGCCTATCTTGCAAGTCAAGATTGTGCTGCATGGACTAACAATAATCTTATTGTTTTATACACAAGTGACAAGAAGTAGGTATAGTCACTATTATATAGTTAATATACTTAATTAGATCTTTTCTATTTACCTCCTTGTTCTTAAAATTTTAAATTAAGTTTTGCTAAATTAATTGTTCACGTCTCGATGGCGTTCATTTATCTGGAGGAGTATAATATGAAATGCCAATTACACTATACTACGATGGATATTTTTGAGTAAAAGTATTTCACATTTGTAGCTCATCTAATTTAATGACTTACTATGTTCATTTTACAGGCTGTCATATTGGGAACACCTACACTAAACTTAGCTAGATGTAGGTACTAATGGAGATCATAGGAGTATCGTCATTGTGAGTAATTAGTAGTTACTGTTACTGAAAAGGTAAGAAGAGCATGACATGCAACGTACACAAGTGAAGTGTATCTGCAGAATATTAGTACTCACAAATACATACTGTAGCTACAGAATGCACACAAATACACTGGCTACAGACAAAACATGGATTTCCTCGAAAACAAGACTGCTCCAAGTTCTGTAGACAATAAAGTCGTATAATGACATGCACAGCATACAGATTTAAGAGTAGGTAATTAGCATGTCATTAAATATTCTAGTGCAATGATGTTGTACTTGCTATTACTATCATGACACTCATGGCAAAATATCACAATAAGCCACCACAAAGTCTAACAATAAGAAAACCCAGAGATCTCACTCTGTATAGCTTTAACTTGGCGTCCCCATCTCTTTTCACTACTGATAATGTGTATTATACCCCACCATTTACCATACATACAGATAAGAACATTATCTCTATCTGAGTAACACTGTTTGGCACAACAGACGAATTGTATGAACATAACTAAAAGCACAGAATAAAATACATCCTGCAAGACATGGGCTCATGGACTAGAGAAGAGAGCATGACATTATTATCATCCCTTTCCATTTTATTTTGGAGTTTTATTTTATTGCCGTCATGTTACGCTCATGCATTGTTAGCTTTCTACTTCTACATAGGTACTCAACGATAAACGCATACAAAACAAAACTACTCTCAGCACAAAATACCTAGGACTACCTAAGTATCTACACCTAGGTTATCTAGAGCTGTGTATCTATGCGTTGTAGAACCACATATCAAAACGCGAGCTACGATCTAACACGTTTTTCTATAATAATGTTTGCAAATGCATAATATGGTTATACAAACAAAACACTGGCCTACAATATTTCATTCAATTAATTTATATGCAAATGTAAAAATATAAAATACTAGCAAAAATTAAAATTATACAACATAGACTAGTCATTAGATACTATTTACTATTTAACAAATCCACATAGCTTTCCACGCCATGTAAACTCTATAGATTATAGGGGAAATTGTAAGTATATAGTAGACCTAGTGAATACAATGAAATATTTAAGCTAACATACGTGGTTTATTTTACAATGCCCAACTGCTAATTGAATACATTAAAGGCTAATGAGATGTGTACAAATAAAATTACACTGATACTGAGGAAATAAACCAATTTTGATTGAAATGAGATTTTATTCTACGGAATATCTCCACTTGGTATTTTATGCAGTTAATCTGAACAATTTACACGCATAATATATTTAATCAAAAAGCGATTAAGTTATTGCTGTCTACTTTCAGGTCTAGTCGTCGAATAATTAATTCTACTATCTCTAATTATCTCATTGAAAAAACATCCCTTAAAATCTACGCATAATTGCATGTGCAAAATAATTTCATATTATGGAGAATTATTTTTATGACGATATTTGAGCGTGATATATAAAATAGCATAGCTCATTAAGGGAAACATTGTACTAGAGAACAATATCGACATTACGAGGCAAGCTAAACTTTCATTTATTTCCACAAGTATTTGTCACATTTGTTTATTTAAGCGATAATAAATGTCTACATGAAAAGGTCACCAGATTAACACTTGATACGTATCGGCAAATAAAATTGATGACACGATACGCTGCTATTAAATGAGACCAGCTTAGAGTTACCATACTGCTCATACTAATCATTATCTCCTAATACATGCATTCGTTGGATTTATAGTTAGCATGCAATTACTGCTACCACGATAATCTTTAAGTAAAAACCTTTATCCATTGCAAACACGTTAGAAGTAATTATAAAATCTGTAGACGTATACTTGCAGGCTAAAAATTACTATCTAAAAATATTCAAGCACTATCGTCAATACATTCCTATTTCCCTTTACTTCCCATGCATACGTGGTAATTGACGTCATTTAAACCATAATAATTAATATGATAAACTAGTAAGTTCCAGCTACATATGTAATTGCATACTCAAGTAAAAAACGAATGTTTCTGGGAACAATCTTCTGCATGCTAAATATATACTTGCAGTGAATCTATATTGCCTGTTATCTTACATAATCTACTAAGATAATGTATGAATTTTCAATTCTCTAAAAATATCAAGTTAAACATAATACCCACTTTACCCATTGCTTAATTAATAACCTATTTATAGGATTTGTTAAATATGATAACCTGTAACATCATTGAATTCAGCAATTGACACACTATAGTACATTACCTAGATTAATTATTTTATCAGTGAGATAGAGACTATGTAACGGCCGTTCGTCTTTTATCATTTAATTAACCATAATATTATGAAGCTATGGGAAACATTTGTAGAAATAAAGGTCGCCTATGCAATGGAAATGGACCCTTGCAATATGAAATTGTCTACATAGAGATTACAAATAATCAGAAGATGTTAAAAGTGACATATATTTAGTAAGTGCGTAGGTATACATGAAAAGGGACAAAAATTTAGTAAAAAGCGTCTTTAAAAATTATTTTGCAGATATTTTGTTTCGAAATTGTCATATACATACTTATGTTACATTTCTTGTCCAACGACATCAACAACTAAACTCCGAAATTCAATAGACAAGTAAACAACTAAGAAACTAACTAAATAAACGGAAGAGTGTATGAGGTATTATGGTGACGCAGGTAAAATCAGAATTGCCATTTAATACACACATGTTCAATCACGTGAAATCATACAACGCGACATCATTATTTCATAAAACCCGACATCATAATTTCACGTGGAGCGACAAAACACGACGTTTCATGAAAACCCGACATCATTATATCACGTGACAATATAAAATGTTATTTCTTATGACGCAACACTATAATGATCTCACCTGACGTCCTGACACAATAAAAACCGATATCATGATTTTAAGTGACAGGAAAAAACGCAACATTAATTACAGGGACCAGTTAAGTTAAGTTAAGTTAAGTGGGCAACATTCATGGGACATTCAAATTGCTTTTTAATCTATCCACGTGGTTAATCTTTCCTCTCCTTTCTTAAACGTGACGGCATAAAACGTTATCTTATTCTTTTTTAATAATCACATGCGTTAAGTAAAATTTTAGGCTTCTCAGACGTTTTAGAAGATTCTGTCTCTGACAGTGACATGCCGTATAAGTACAAGCAAATCACCTTTTACATGAATCAAGTCACATTGATAAGTAAACAAACATAATGCTGTACTAATAACGGGTATGTCATTTATGAAAGCTGACTAAAAGTATACTGCATTAAGGGTAGTATATCTAATCAGTAAACTCTGCGGCTTTATAGAATAGAGAGATAGGTCAGGTCCTTGAAAAATAAAACAATTAGCAACCTAAGGGGAATTTGGTTAAGGAAAATGACTCAGAATTGAAAATGACTTTCGATGAGTCAGTAGAAGTCGGTACGATAACGATAACACTCTCTATATGTAGTTCATCATTGAACTTTCTATTGTACTATGGAGAATTAATGGCAAATAGACATACCAAAAATTATTACCACTACCTACCGAAAATATTTTGTCTTCCCTCATAAAGTCGTAAATAACTGTAGATTGGATTTTGATATATTTAATCATTATTACAGACACAGCTCATACCCTCGTGATCATTTATCTAAAAGATATCCTATTTAAACGAAAGGTAAAGCTAAATAAATAGTAAGATTCACAATTATATTGGTTTATAAATACATTTATCTGCACAGCTTTTACATGCAACTACAACACCAAATGGTATTTTTGTATTTCCTACTGTAACGCGAGTAGTAATTGCTTGTTTTGCAAAATAATAATGCCTATTGACACCTAACCAACACACAATGCGCATGAAGTCACCACAGAACAGGAAAGAATGAAGTCACGCATGAATAATACCGAAATACCGATATGGAAAATACTATAGACAGATTGTCAAAGCCTCGACGAAATGACAGTATTACATGTAAGAGTTCTGGGAAGTTCTGCAATGAATGTACCAACTTGGTAAGGACTAAAGCTTTCAGCTCTGATAATTACGTAAATATGAACGCACTAAAATTATAGATGTAGTAGCATCACATTAGGCATACTTCATTAAATGCGCGTACACTACTAGCAACCAGACAGGAAATACTTACATTTGTATATTACGCGGAAATATGCTAAATTATATGTATTACTAATAAATGTAATGCAAAGTCGCAGATTATCAACTTACTATCAATTAAAATGGCACCTACCAACATGAGGTTTTAGCGAGGTACCTATGAAATGTCTAAACTGATTATCTACGCCATTAAACATATTTCGACAGAAAATATTGTGACCAGGACCAGGAAGTTGCAGATTTATGATGGTATCCCGCTTTTCAAAATCTATTGATTTAAACCCCCGACAGGCAAAAGATACCTACATACTATAGAAAATTCAGTGTAATCAACAACTATCTTGGAAATATGACAACTGGTGGGGGCAAGGGTTATGAAAACTCTTAAATCATATACAGATACCTATCGACTACATCACACCACACTAATACGCTATGTGGCACACAAATAAATTCTAAAATGTCGACCTATTAATAATCAGAAATACACCAACTTGGGTCGAAACAGATTTATCTGGTTCACTATTTACATAATAATGCCTGGATCGTAATACTAATAGATACCTCAATTTGATCTGTGCCAAGTGAGGCTGGTTCAATATGTAACACGTAGTATTATGTACTTTGAAATCATCACCGAATGTAGTAACTACTTGCGTGGATGTAAAGAAACAGACGTAATCTCACTTCGAAAAGTGACAACTGTGTAAATACATAAATTACTCATATGATCAACATTTTTATTAGAGACATGGGTTTGCTTCTATTTTTTACCAGGATGATGCATAATGCATCTAAGTTATGTGGAAAACACAACCAAAGTCATTCCTGGAGATTTGATAGTTGTTACACTTAGTAAAGATTTACATTAAAATTCCAGTCGTGAAAATATATTTCAAATTCACAGCAAAGAAAGAGGATGTACAGTCAAGATATTATCATGCAAAACGTCATCTTTTATCTATAATAATTTATGTGTCGCATTTTTGCAGTAGATACTGTATAGATGCAGTGCATATCCAACAAGTATGCTATTTTTGAAGAACATTAATCATCCTCGCAGTTTTAATGTATTTATAATTACTGCCATCTAAATCTAAGCTGTAGTTATAATTAAATGGCTACCAAGTACAGATGCAAATGGACCTAATGCAGCATGGCGAATAACGAGCATTAGATTTACATAATCACATAATTATATACATTCTAACTTCTAACTAGTCAAAGTGAAAATACAGCAACCATTTTTAAAATGCACTAAAAGGCCTATCGACTGGTCCTCTGTTATGCAACATTTCTTATTTTAAATTCTGTACTATATACCTACCTTGGGCATGCTAAAAATTTTTTGCTAGTTCCTTACTTAGAAACTCTTGAAATTTCTATGATTTATTCTATATTAGAACTTGGCACAAGCCAACCATCAGACGACATTGCGTCAGAGACTACGTTACTGATAACACAGAGCTCATAGAATAATGACGTAGATTTATTTGGGTAAAACGGCACAACAGAAACATGGTTAACTAGTAAATTACTATAGATGACCATGTACTGTCATGTTTGTAATAGCAACCACATGAAATACGTTTCTCAACTCATCTCTAAGGACACTATTGACATTGCAAAATATTGTGCACCAACCATAATATTCGTTTATCTCAAGTTTAAGCAAACATACCTTCCTCTAAAGTCTTAGGGACCCACTACTAAAAGTTATAATTGAATTCCTCTGCAGACTACACTTATTATAAATATAACCCTAGTGAGTTTTTCGGTAATACACTTTTAGCATTCTTAATTTAGAATAGAGCGTAGGCGTTGAGGTCCTCGCTTAACTAAATGTAGCTTAGCATGATATAATTATATTGTGTTTCATACCATTTACTGTTCAAAGGCATGGTACATTTGACTGACTACTAAGTACTAGATAGCAGATTGATGATCAATAATCGACATATAAATAAAAGCAGAAACATTACATGCTCAGAGTTACCCAGAATGGTTATTTTTTGCAATCAAGAAACTAATCAGCTAATCAATTATTCAGAAGACTACATCTAATCAAAGGCAAAAACATTTTCATACGAAAGAAAATATGTAGTTTTATAGAAAGCAGTAAAATCGCAAATTCGATACTTATAACGGAGTTATAGAGAATAAAAATGGCAAAAGCGTTTAAGAGGTATAGCTCAACTTTACATATGCATGCCAGTAAATGGCAAGATAAATATTAATATGAGTTGATAGAGCATTTAGAAAAACTTTCTGTCATCTCAGTACTTTCAAAGGAAAATGGTGTGCAAAATTAAACAGATAACATAAAACATACGAGGTCTTTTGCAGAGCTAATAAAAGCCGGTAAAAGAAAATATTGTACCGTCTCATCATGGCAATGATGAGATGAGACGATTGTCATAGATTACGTGCTAAGTGTTTTGGCCTTTGGATACATGCAGGCACGGACTATCCAAATCTATAGTGTTAGGTTAGTAAACTTGAGTCGGCTCATTCCTGAGTGTTTTAGAGAAATTAGATAGTAGACTATCTGTAGCCGTCATTCTAAACAGTTACGTATACACTAAATACTAGATACGTAATAAGTAAGTGCGTCATGAAGTATCTAGCCAACTTACATTAAAACTGCAACTATTGCAATGGAATAATTAACAGAAAAGTCATTTGCGTATTTATAGAATGATTGAAATCAACTGGTATGTGAAAATGTGAACTACTACTTCGTGTTACATGCGCAATTTATCAAATGGCCAGCTGTTATGATAGAAACACTGACACCAGCATCGTGGTTTGCAACTTCTAGCCAACCTACGCAACTTGATATGAGTCTGGCTAGTTGAGCAAACAAAACGAGTAATCCATTGAAAGAGCAAACGGACCAAATTATTTTATAACTCAATGCCAGTCGTCAATGCTATTAGCTCGTTATTTCGCTGAATGAAATAAAAGAAACTCCCGTGTCCGGGTCGCTTGATCAAGCCGTCATCGTGTAAGTATCTCTCGGCTTGAGACTTATAATATTGCTAGTAGTACCTGCAGACAGATATTTCATGCAGCAACGAAACTTTTATTTTCAGAGAGATTCAAGAATTCCCATCGTCTCCTTGTGCATCGTGGGTTACTTAATAGAGGCTCGAGTACATTTGCAGATCCTTCGGATGATAGAAACGAGGAAAGACAAGGCTCTTTACATTAAAGTCCGACAAGCTTTATGACTGTTCTGTATTTATTTTACAAAAACATTCGTTTTGCTAGAGTAAGTCTTTTCCCTAGACTTGATGGATTTTCGTCAGTTTTTATATCCCATGCTTTATTGGAAATCACCACGGCACACTGCCATACAAACATTCTGCAAATAATGCGGAGCATTTTTCCCATATTTACCTTTGCATCTATACCGATCTTTAAATAATGCTGTTTCATGAAAAGTCAATTTAGCTCCTATATTTCATAATGTTCATACAGAAACGACTTTTTAATATGAAATGCAAAGGTTGGCTACAATGACAGACTCGCCTCAGTAAACTCAGTATTCATAAACGGGGATATTGAAATGGGGAATACATTCTATTGATTCATATACTTAACATAACGAGGCTAAAACAATAAATACATTTATGGGCAAAGACATTAATATTGGGAATACCTGCTACAATCCATGATTTCCATAAACCTCTGGCATAACTTCTAAAACGCGATCCAACAACTACACAGGGAACATACCGTCTTTATTGTGTTATTACTTTAGGTGTTTACCAATCCCTCGAATACATGATTTAATATTTGTATGTGTCCTTGTACCGAAGTCACACACCAAAGTATAGACTGGGTGATAGTGTTTTAGACATTTACACTCACAGAAGTAAGTATGTATGTAATGTGACAGTCAGGGATTGCATCAACGTTACATGAAATACATAGACTTGATATGTGCAGGAGTGGGAGCTGGAGCATCTACATCAGAGGCCTAACTGTACCAACCTAATGGACTCTCTATTCAATATCTGCAAAAGTTTACTACTACCTACCAACTTTCCATCCGTTCTCCTTTTCCCAAGGTATCCCTAAATATTTGCTCATAAAACACAAAGGATGAATCAATATTTTCCACACTTAACTAACCGACTCCATTCAACTTTTCACATTTAACACTCCTCGCTACATTCACCGGAACCTAACCTATTTATGTGATTTCCCAGTCTTCACGGCAGCGCAATTACATTTTAAGACCTGACCTTTCGCTACCGGAACCGGAGTAGAAAATGACGTTCACCAATTCCCAATCAGCTACTTCGAATAGAAAATAGGCACATAATACAACTCCAAATGAAATAAAATGCCAAATGACATTTCATTTACAGTCTATGCATGTACGATGTACATATTTACACTTTTACCAATATTCTTCAGACTGTCATTTCTTTCATTCTTACATACAAATACCTTTCGCTCAGAGGAAACCAATAAGTAACTAATAGATTAAGAAATCCAGAAGGCATCAATATTTATTGCCTTATTTCTCTCCTCAAGGATGAATTCTAATCAGACGAGACATTATAACTCTGATTACACAAATAGATGATTACACTCTATTCCAGAAGAGTCAGAAATCATTAACAAACATTTCTAAATGTACAGTAGCGTTAAATAACTTTCCAGGAGACAAGAGTCTAAATTTCTGAACAGTAGTTCACAAATTCTTAAAGTTAACATTTTCTAGCATACAGTGTAAATGTGAACACAGCCGGTACCACAACTGATAAGTAGAACTTAATTAAATATGTATGGATTATGGATTTATACAAATTCTTTCCGCTAGCTGTAGTGATCGTCATTACTCATTAATTATTAATTACTATATACGTAAGTTGCTTTCCTTTCAAAAATTCCTGAGGATATTCGCTATAAATTATCCACTCCAAAGGAGCCACACATATCGTAAAGAAATGAAAGAAATGCAAATGTGCCCATTTTTATTACGAAATTTATTTCCAAAAGACTAAAAGTTAGTTACGTCATATTGTCATTTAATGTCGTTCATATTGTCCATCCATTGTGATTGTGACGTAGGTTATTTCACTATAAAAATATATTTATAGACATATTGTGTGTATTACGACTTACACATGTATTGATTTATTTGCACAAATAAATAGTTAGTGTCAAAAACTCCTTATTCAGCCCATTATATTATGATGCATTTTATGTATGACTTGAATTGTATGTCTAATGAATGTCAATTCAAGCAGCGCTTTGAAATTATTTATTTAGTTATGAAAAGAAATTTTCAAGGAAGCCAAATGACATTATAAGAATCTGCACTAATCAGCATTAGCTGAATTGGGAGCATTGGAGTCTTGCTTTTGAACATCTCAAAAGCTCAGTTCACCAAATTCTCTTATCATTGGTAGAAAACATGAAAAAGTGATGTATAAGAGTATTTATCTATATTGTATATCCCTGTCATGTGCACAGGTGACACAGCTACAGAAACGAACACAGGAGTCACAACTGGTAGCATATGATACTTTTATCTAATACTGTTCTCACATTCTACAACATGACGATGGGCATTGCGTTATTGCGTATGGCTTCTTATGAAAGCGAAATCAGCTTTGATATATTGCCATTTCTGCAAGCTTTTGCTAACATTTAAGAAGATTACATTACTCAAGGAGCAAGTATTGTACAAAAAAGTAACGCACAACCAAACTGTAATCATATTTTCCTCGAATGAGAGACAGAGCTATAAATAATTAGGGAGCAGGGTAAAGTTCGAGTTTTTTGGGCTACAAAAAATAATTGTAACTTGAGAGATAAACAACTATCTGAAAGTTATTAGTCACTAATAGTAGCTACAGCAAATGGGATAACACTAAAATTAAGAGTTTCTACGTAAGACAAAAATTATTTGTTTCTATGTACTTGTCAAAAGTGTACTACGACAACCAAAAGTGTTCGATGGATCAAAAGGGATTCCAGGAAATATGAGACAACTTTTTAGGTTACTGGCTACTATTTATGCTGAGACAGTATATCTTGCGTGTAAATCGAGCACTACATAAGGGAAAGTCATTGGAAGGGATAATCACAGTCCCTCTGATTTTCTCATGCGGTTTCGACTTGCTAGATTTGCTTAGGTAATTATTTTCGTATCTTTTTGGTATATAATTTCGACCTAAAGCCACGACAAATTGTTTTGTTTCAATTACAGGACAATATCTCAAATATCGCATATAGGTAGATACATAATAGATTGTAGCAGATCACACGCTACAATTCGTGTAAAGTCAAACATGAACATGTAAAGTGATCTTGCAACGTGACAGAAATAATTACTTGGAAAATGGAGCAATTGAGGGGATAATACGTAATCAATTACAGAATCACGTTCTGTCAACACGCGGAGCTGTTTTCCACATTATTTAATATTTATTTGTATTGCTATAAGATTTGGTGATCCAAACATTGATAGGTACTTTTGCAATGCACGGACGTCATTCCTCAGAAGATCGTCTTTCACGCACGGAGAAAACAAGAGCAGATACACCTCATAAGATCACCTGTAGACAATGCCTTACAAAAAACGTGATGTCCGTATCACCTTTAACATTTAATAACCATGCAATTTAATCCGTTCTAACTTCCCCCTACACTTATTTATCTTCTGAAGATGCAAGACACGAATTTAATAACTACGACTTATGAAAGCTGCCTTTCTCTTTCACTGATCTTTCGATAATAATGTAATATAATACGGGGGATAGAGTAATAGAGTCCTACACCTGAGAATCCTCTTCCAAGTGACATTTTCCCAGACAACGTTTTTGTGAACAAGTTTTATGATTTATTGGTATTAAAGGATGTCGAAGTATTGCGAAGAAAAAAGAAATTGCCATCCGATCGCGGCTCTAATGGTCGGTTACTTTATCCCTTTGACATTTTTTGATTTGATATTGAAATGAAAAGATAGTGATGAAAGATCGATTGGCTCCGACAAAGTACCATGTTACCAAAAGCACTAATCCGTATTCAATATCCTTCCAGTCGACACCGACTTATTGCTATTATTATTCATTACATAAACCAACCGAAAAGGTTAGAAGTGTACAACTCTCATTTATCGACAATATCATTTTCAGAGTCACCTTTCTTTTCTATTTCTGTCTCTTTACTTCTTTCAAAAATATAGTATTACAATAACGCCAACATACGTTCGTCATACCAAACGGTCAAAAACACTACCAAAGCGTCTAGAGAGTACACCTGAGAGGTATATCACCTACAGATGAATGATCTTCAGTCGTTTACATGTTGTTCACTTGACCTGCTAAGATTGTGTAAACTGTATCTGGGAATCATTTGCCAATTCAAACCATCTTAACAATGCGTCGAATTGACTTGAGGAAAATGGTAAACCATTCAGAAAAATAGTGCAAAGCAAAAAATTGTCGACAATTGCAAAATTTATTTGAAATAAATTTTTAAATTAGAATAAATATAATATTGCTCTAATTAAAGACTAAAAATGACAAATTTCTGAAATCTTGCTACCCTTCCACAGGGTGCTGGGAATTGGGGTTAGTTCTTTCTTGCGTAGGAATTAGAATTTCAACGGAATCTGCATGCAAATAAAATCTGAAGTTTATGGCAACTAAAGAACAGTTCGCAGTGACGTATAACTTATGACTGCGACAAAAAATGGATTTAAATCAAATGTATAAGTTTAATAGGCTTCTGAGAAATTGCTCTACATGCCTGTCAATAATTATAGACGAAATAGATGCGAAATTAATATTTTTACTGCTTCTACTACTCTATCTTTCTATTGACGTTTCCGACGAAGAGTTCTTGAGAGTTTATCGCTGCTGAAACTGCTGATAGTGCTGAGAAATGACTATTCTTGAAATAGAGTTTATGAATTTCTTGCATAATGGGGGACTTAAGGATGCAGGGTAAATATGAATTCCAATAAATGCATAACTCAGAATCAGAATGTCAAGGCAGCAAATCTTGAAAGGACAGAATCGATCATTAATATTAATAATTACCTTTGCAGTGTTTCTGAGTACAAGACCGTGATGGCTTGCTGAGCTTCATACTCGTGCACCGTTTTTACTGGCACCATGGCTGATACATACGACAATTCGAATTCAGCGAAAAGGCGATCTAGGATCTTCAAAGACTCACAAATTTTTTCTGTGAACTCCGGTGGGTTACGAAAGCATTGCTCTCGCAACAAATTCCGTACATTTTCTAAACTTTTGGTCAAAGCTTTTGCCAAAGGACGCATTGTAGCACTTTCCAGCTCACGATTTAATATACTCGATCCTGCAGCCAAGCACTATAAAAAAATACAAAATATACATATAATATAGGTTTCTCCTTCAGCATTGTTATTTATTCATCGATACGACTTTCAAATATGGGATGCCAAGTAGAAAATATTTAAAACATGTGTTTAGTATAAATATTTATTACGCAAATAAAAATAGATATTTAAATTGACGAAAAATACGTCAAACAATAACATAAAATGGGAATAAAATTATTTTTCTCTACTCGGAAGCGGAGGAAACTTCGTGAATAATTATAAGTTACAACGAATTCCCAAACATAAATATGGAGCACTTCTCTCTACATGTCAATGAATAAAATATCTCGCAGAAGATTTACACAAAGATGGATGAATTCATATCAAAATGCACTATTTATGTCCCTTCTTACGCATAGCAATCACAAGCTTCGCTTTGATCATAAAAATTGATTCATTTAAAGATTTTTTGAAACTATCAAATAGTCGTAAATAATCTTTATCGCCATTTGGATCTATAATTTAAAACTTAATGTTGAAAACTACTGAATATACAATAAAAAAACAAGGAAAACTTAACCAAACCGAATCACAAACTACCAACAATGGTTTATGATTCACTTCTAATATCCAAGTCTATGTTAGGGAAAATGATAATTCCTCCAGATACATAGACTTTGGACTCATCTCTGGTTTACAATGCCCCTTTATTCTATACCTGCCTATTATGACGCTTATTAAGCATTTTTAGCTGCTCTTATTGCACAATGTGGAAAACACTACTGTACATCCACAATTCATGCATAATGCATATTAGTCATCTTAAAACGTTCGAAAAGCCATTGGTTGCTAAATTTATGCAAACTAACTCTATCAAAATATGGTAATTTAGCTCTTTAATTTAGCCTGAATGTGGTATGTGAATAAATACATAAACTGACAATGAGTCATAGAATAAAAGAAAGAAATCGTGTTCAGGTAAAGATAAGTGTCACAGTCACAAAATGAATGATACATAAACAATTGCACATACACAGCTTTATGTCTCAGGCCGCGGTGAGACCACAGACGTCAATATTGTATTGTTTCTTGGGTTCGAAATTATAACCTGGATGTATCTTCAATCATAATGCTACTTTAAGGGGTCAGTCAAACATCCTCATATGCAAAAATGTCTCCATTATTAAAGAAAGTAAAATGTAGTAGTGCAAATTAGACATGCAAAAATAAATGGCACTGGTTACTAATTTTTGGATATATTCTTATAATTGCATTAAAAGTAACTAATAATGACTGAAAACATAATCTTGCACATCATACAAGGGTGATTGATGGCTTGATAACTTTATATTGTAGTGTTAACCAAGAATGAGTTCCGAAATAAGGAAAAGCCTGCATATACCTATAAGAGCTTTTTCATAGTTTTGATAAAGGAAAGTCGAAATGTGTGGAGAGGCCAATGACTGTGATATTTGACTTTTTGCGTCTATATCGGTAGATTATCTTGTGTAGTCAGTAGCATGTGCAAATATTATGCATGTACCTCGTTCCCTTTACATTAATAGGCACCTAATAAACACGCTTGCACATGCAATTAGATTAACCACTCTGAACAGTTAGATACGAAACTTTTCTCTTGAATAAGTACGAACACATAAAAGTGGCAAACAGTGCTAAGAAAGAGAAGTTGTAAATGGCATGAAACCTTTATTGTTTTGCTAGTCCTGTGTTTACATCAATTTTGCTAGCAACAGACCCAGAAGGGAATGGAAACAAGGCTAAATGGCCCAAGGAATTGCATGGGTAGCAATATAATAACATATGCATCTTTACCTCAGCACCGAACCACAGCTGGCCGGCTAGATTTTCTTGCAAAACGTCATCTGGGAATTTTGCCCGAAAATCTCGGGGTGCTCTGTCCTCAGGAATCACTTCGTCCATTATCATTTGGCAGATGTTCAGCACCTATTACAGACAAAAATACTCGGCTCAGTCCATTATGTACATTTTATTTAGGCATTCTATCAAGTATATCCAACAGCGTGTATATGCAGATTCCTCCAGAACATGTTCACTTTTAAACATGGGAAAGATGTGTTTATTTAAGAAAAAAAGTAGTTTTGCTTTGTAGTAGCTACACGCACAAGATACAATCTAGTACTTTAACCCTATTCAAAAAGTAACAGAAACATCACTACCTAAGATGATATGACCGCTATTTCACTCTTTCACTTCAGACAGCTTTCAGATATTTAAAATTACAATTAATTTATCAATTTTAATTAGTAATTTCCACTGACAGCACAGTGACAACTATTAAATTATAATTTAATTCGCTAAGACAGAGTATTTTAAATATCCTTATTTATTTCATACTAAAATTCTGATCTAAAACAATTGAATGGAAAATACAGATAAAAGGCTGGAAACTTATACTTTCTCTTTTGAATAGAATTGTAAGAATTCCTTGAAGCCTTTCATTATTCGCTAAGAATATTAATTTACTTTAGCTTACACTTATGTACTACATATTTATTTACAATTTGCATTCATAAAATGAAACGGATTTCACATATCAACTTACTTTGTCTTGGCATTGTCTGAGATGATTAACCAAAGCTGTACATCTGTCCGGATCTTTTCGTCCATCAAATGAGTCCAATTCCGCTGCAACGGAGTTTAAATCTTCGTCAGCATAAAAGAATTGAGCTAAAAGACTCTGGTCGGATTTCTGAAAAATAATAATAAAGAAATTGTAAATTTTTTATTCTCCAATTTAAATTTAAAAGCATTTTTTCATATTTTTAGTAACCTAACATAGTAAAAAGAGCATTACACAAATACTAAGAATTTAAACTGTGGGGCTAATTATATTATTTGTTAATAAAGATGTAGGAGAATAGTTTTGGCCAAACTCAATTATATTTATATCAATTTAGCACAATTAACCAACAGATATTATAATATGTTTCTACTACCTAGCACTACACTAATGTAAACTGTAGGCAAAGACAGATACCGTAAAATTTTCCATGATAGTAGCCAGGAAATGACGATATCTATAAAGAATCGGGTGTGGCATATTACCGATAGCCGATAACCGAGAGAAATGGGATTGTGTTTACGACTTAAAGGAATATTTGTAAATGTAGCAAAGTTGACAAAATATGTTATGGAACTTTGTGAGATCAGTAAGGAATTGCAAGAAATATACTTCCAGATTAAAACACTCGACATGCGTTTTCCAAGTTCTTACTGCGACTTACTAAGCACATTATTTTAAAGACGTCAACCGAAACCAGGAAACCCTTTGCTAGTATTTACATAAGTACTACATGGCAGTACAATTCTAGATATCCTACTTAGTAATTCTCCATGACTTCTTTTGGTGTTACCACTAGAATTTTTTAGGGGCAACAAGTTCATTGCCTGATATTTTTAAGCATAAAAAAGATCAAAAGAGGACGTTCATTGTCATTTCTAAGTACCTACCTATGCTATAACAACTATATAGCTATCTGTTATACCAGTTATACTGTATTGTTGTTAATATTTAATCAAAGTTTAGCATTATTACTTGTAATTTAAACAGAAGAGTTTATGATATCAAAAAGGTTAATGAGTGTAATAAAATAATTATTCGAGAACTATGCTAGGATAGCTACTACGGAGTTAGCAGTAAATATACACTAACATTACTATGCTACTAATTAACATAAATGTGTATTATAGTTTCAAAGCCACAATATACATGTAATATCTACAGAAATCATTTTGTAGTACTGTCATTTTAAAAACTCAAGTGCCTTATACATAAACATAATGTTATGTTAGATACTGAAAGTGGCAAAAAATGTTTTTTGATAACCTATGAGATTTTGAGCAGAATATCGCTAAACTTGAGGAGCCATGCCATAACGAAGTGTAGTGTGTACTGTGTACCATTTCTGTTGTGCAAAAGTGAAAAGTGTGCAACGGAAGGGCTAATCGGCTAATGACTATAAATCATTATCTAACAAGACAAGTATTGGCCACATGGACATCAGACAACTAGAATACTGTCACAATCGACCAAGGAGTAACAACAAAACATCCCTCTGTTTTCACTATGCAAACATAGCACAGGTTTGATTTCTAAAATTCAACCACTACGATGACATTCCAATAAAATGCTCGCATGATTTTTTGTTGGTCTTTGTTCAGTAGCAATACAAAATCAAATAAACCACAGAGAAAAAAATATTATTACCTCCTGAAGGTAAATAATTTTCGCGCACAGTAGGAGTACTAACTAAACCAATCCGCCTACAAAATTATTGCTATAATGATAATGAGAAAACAAGCGTAAAGGTTGAAGTTGAGTTTCTGCACAGTTACTTTATTGCAAAACATTGCTATACAGCGACTTAGTAAAAATTATCCTGACATGACATAAACGGGATATGAATTGTATGCACTTTCGGTTGCAAATTAAAAACTTAGACTCACACCTTTTGATACGTGACAAATTGAAAAGAAAACATAAACCTTCTCATAATAAACTGAGAGCTTTATGCCATTTTTACTACACTGGCCATTTTACTGCGACTCGTAAATATTACACTGTTTAAATATAAATCAATTCAAGTGTTATAACAAGACTGCTGTAAGTACAACTTAAAATTGCATAGTTGTCAGTTTCCAGAAATGAAACCTGTTACTTAAGTTCCCAGAGATCCCCGTGTGCGTATACATAAGCAGCATCAGTTAATTAATTACCTCTCGAACAGGAATTAAAGCTACAAAAATGTCACAACGGTAACATATAAAGTCTAAAGAGAAAAATTCATGACATGAAACCTTTGAAACTGCATGATAAGTACTTATGTATCTATCTACTTAAGAGATGTGTGACAGTATTAAGTAAGTCAAATGACACGCACATGAAAGAGACATAAATACATAAACGATGGAAAAAAAACTGTTGGGTCTTGTGACTATTTCTAAGTATTATAATTTCTGCAAAATAGCAATCGCCTGAATCTGTAATGACATGTTGACAAATGGCCCAGAATGTTTTGGAACAACATTGATGTCATTATTTATCCTGGGGTGTCGATGTTTTCTTTGTGATTGTTTAGGATTGATTTTCATTCAGTCGTTTTTATCTTATCTTTACCTTTAACCCCAAAAACGGTTTTACGTTTATCCATTGATAATGGATCGAGATTTAACCAAACTTTTAGGAGGACATGAGATTATTTGAATGTAGTCAGATATCAGAAATAGAAACAAAGTATAATAAATTATTTGAGCCGTGTTTACTTGGTTGTACCTAAAATATTATTGCCTGTTTGTGGTGTGTTTTGGGATGCATCTCCTAGAAACATAATTTTCCACTCCCTCATTTATGCGAAGCCATATACCACGTTCATTGTCCATATCTAATGTCAGGGTCATTTTTCATGTTTATAATCAAGTACCTGACTAATAAACTAAGCTGTGAGTGTATAACTGGTTATAATTTTATGCATCATTAAAATACATTTACAATATAGTAGTTAGTTCTTATTCGCACTAGTCTTCTGTTGATAAGGGTGCATGGAGGATATTGCAGAAAAGATATTATTAGTAGGTTGATAGTTTCTAAAATTTTGTAGGTGCATGCTAGTACGACCCAGCCCTTGTACTACCAGTATTTTCTGAATAACTTCGTATCGCCGGTATCGCCACATAATAACTACGTTTTTATTTTTAATCCATCCTGTGGGAAATTAAGTCGATGCCTGACACCGTCGGCAGCCAAATTTTTATCACATTGGGGCAAGTTATTATTTTGCATTAAAATTGTCTCGTAGAAACGAACTTGCAAAGTTGTATTGTCATATTGCTAGTCCTACAATAATACAGCTTATTTACATAGTAATATCGGTCGAGTTGTATTCATTGGATTAGGGGTAAAATAATAAAATGTCAGACTCTGACACACGTGTCTAGGCGTAGAATACCTTCCAAACTTGCAATAAATGCTCAGAATTCATGATAATATTTTAACCAACACATTGCAGTCACGAGTAAACCATTCCAAGATTAAAATACAATAGAGCTAAGCATAAAACGTATTAATACCTACCTAGATAATGCTATGGTTAGTAATAATATTATATGTAACTATATATTTAGTATTTATTTACTAGCAATCGCACTTACATATTGTGATTATCATGGAATAACTGTAATGTAGCTGCAGCTGTTAAGATACGGCTCTCATTTGTTTAAAGCCTAAATGTAAGCCAAGAATAATTGCAAACACTTCTAGATAAGTACTGCAGCCACACTACAACTCGCTAATGTTCTAATGGGTACTACTTATTTATTATTACAATAGTTGTACTTAACATGAAGGCAACCTATAAAATACTCCTAACTTAATGAAGAAACTTGACTTGTTTTCAACTAAACCATTCCTTATATAGGTACTTCCCTCTATGCAGTTAGTGTAGTTACCAATTATAATATTTATTCTTTGATAAGAGCAGTAGATAGTATTTTGTGCATGTGCATTAAGCTTTTCGTGAAATAATACAATGCTATTCTAATACCATCAAGCCGTTTAACTTAAACGCGTGTCCTTAACTAGACACTTGTGTTACCTGTCCCATATCAAGTAGTATTATGCAGTAATAATATTCTAAAATATCTGCATTAATTTAAACATCAAATTCTACAGCCACACAACTGGCCTTAGTCTTAGCTTTATTTCCTATTTTATTTTATATCTCCCGTAGCTCGGGGATGTATTTAGCTAACAAGATTCAAATTATGCATCTGTCCTACAAAAGGGGTCAACCAAATCAGTAAATAGCTAAAAATATCAACCGGGCGACTGTGTTAACTTTCTCAGACATTTTTTTGTTATTTCTTGATCCACAATTACAGATAAACTCTGCATGATCGTAGCATTTTACTGTATTGGGAGTTTATCGTGACAGGAGTTTTAAATTTGAATTATTTAAGTGATAAGTAACTAACAGTTTTTGTCACTTAAATTAATTAAAGATTTAAATAAGCACTTTACTATAATACAAAGTGCAGGATAAATAAGGATAGTATTCAGTGTGCCAAGTTTCTATTACAGTCCACACTCTCCTCTCTCTATGGTACATGAATGAGGATTGCGGAAATAATTATAATTTTCAGTCGCAGAATTTTTCTCCTTTCTGTTATTGTACGGACAGGCTGTGACTAGGGACATTAAATCAAAGAACGACCAAGGACGTTTCATGATATCCATATGAGGACAGGACTATATCAGTTCCCAATTTTCAATCTTGTGTAAATAAGTAGTTAGATGATAGTAATTTAAGCGACAGATGAGCTAAGGAACTTGAATGAAATTCATATCCATGTTATTAGTCAAGAAGATAACAGTGTGATAATTTATCGGACCTTTTTTCCATCAATTTTTTTCCAATGATAACATATTGGTTTGCAGGTTAAAACTGCTCTGAACTAACACCTAAGAAGGAATAGGAGCGGTCTACTAACGTTTACACAGTTTCATTAAGTTTCTTATGAATCCCTAATGAAAATGTGCATTGTTCAATAGACTTTTAATTTATTTGCTGTTAGTCCACAATGAGTGGCCAATTAACAAAGTTATCATTATGGTCATCATGAAAACACACAAGGACAGAAAAGGTAATCTTTCTATTTTGAAAATGTATCTGAAAAATCTATAGGATGATGACAAAAAATGAATTAAATTAGGATGTGCAACCTAAAAAATGAAGTAAAAGTAGGTAAGCTAAAAGTTAATTGCAACACGTATTAAATTACTCAGTAGTTAAGCGCAAATAAAAAATAAAATCAGCCATGAGGAACAAAGCTAATAATGTGGGAAATACAGTTACTATATGAAACACAAAATAACGATATAATATTGTAATAATCTACTCACAATGTCGAAAGGATAGGCTTGTACTTTGTACGCATTTTTCATGGCCATGCATACATACAAGACCAACAAAACGTTGCATTCACATTTCCCATAGCAGATTGTACATTGAATATGGGTACAAGTACACCTTCTACTTCCCCTACTTCGTAGTGTAATAATGTCTAATATAGCTTAAATATACTTTTGCAACAATAAAGCGGACTTTACTTTGTAGGCACCATTATTGCCAATTACAATTTCATATAAGTGAAACAGGAGATATAGTTAGGTGGGCAGAACGCCTAACTTGTCTATGCGTCTTGAGTTTGCTAAACATGTTCATGTGAATGTGTACACTGTGTGCGAACAGAAAAAGACCAACACTAACCATATACAAGTGCCACCGCATGCAAATTGCAAATACTACTTATGGCCATCAATCGAAGACAATTGTAAATAAACCTTAGCTTTACTCAGGGGATTACATATTACGTTATCTACTCAATATGTACAAAGGATATGTTAAGTAAAGTAATATTATTGCTCGCAATACTATACTGCATTGTTCTGTACAAAAGTGCATGCAAAAAAACTACTTAGCAATACGCCAGCATATGGTTTACGGACGCAACTTTATAAAGCTCCAACTGTAGTAGGAATTGCAGTACCTTATAAATACTGACTACACACTTCCTACATATAAAGCAAAAAAGTAACTTGATTTACGACCAGCAGTGTAATTTACTTATATACTACCACTCACTACTTTATCCACATCACGTAGACGACGCGACGTAGACTGCTTGCTGTACTGGTTTCCTAATAGTACTATTCTACATTTTTAAATACAAAACAATTATGTCGCTAGCTGGATTTCAATACGAATTGGCAAACTGCTCCACTACACACGCTATAACCAGACAGTATATCAAAAAATCAAAAAAATGCAATGTTTAAAGATGGCACTGGAGAAGAAATATTATTTATGTGAACAATCATCGACATACACGCGCACATCAGTATCGAAAACCTCAACATCAACAACTTACTAAAAGTGCAATAAATGCTACACACTAATACATAAAATGTTTATCAATATGCAATCCAAATCAAAAGTTCAATCAAGTGTATTTGAAATGAGCGAAATGAGTACACTAATCAAAACAATCAAGAGCCAAAAGAGTGCAAGCCTAATAGCATCATTAATTATTGTTCCAAACCATCGTACAGAGTGATCTGTAATGGTTAGCACTGCAACACGAGCTAATCTGTAATGTATATATGTACGTGATACTGTAAATTTGATGTAAGCAATATGTTTGCTTGCACATTTATGAAATTCTATAACTCGAACAGTCAACAAACCCCAATTACAATGTTGAATGTAGTCACGCAATTGGGCACACACGTATTCTTGAAATACTATTTCAGTTACGGAAAATCAATTACGAATGTATTATTTACAAGGCAGATTTGTCTGGTTCCATAAGTAAATAACAGTTCTGTAATCTGCAACAGACCCATGTCATACATATATAATGGCAAAACCCACAAAATGTGCATAAAACTTAATAATTACTATCATTGGTAACCAATCTTAAGTCAAATCTCATTGTGAAAGATTGGTACCAATCAATATTTACTATAGAACAGAGTGAACAGATTACAGATTCAGAAACGACTGGAACTGAGAAATCTAAATAGCTACTTTTGCAAAAACTTAACAGGAAACTATGAAGCAAAAATTAAATGTGCCAAATCATGAGGTAGTGAGGTAGGGTTGATAAATTCAACTGTTCCTAGGTTTTGTTATAACTCACGCACGTAATGATTCATACTAACAAAAGCATGAGTAAGCTTGCTTACATTAAATTTGTATCTCTAGTCTCTATATACGTATATTGTTTGTACTCCTTTGATGCTGGTAGCCACCATTTCAGGACGCTGCGTTTATTTATTACAAACTCTGGATTCTGGACCTCTACAAGCATTAGAAAACAATAGTATTCTCATGTTTAGCATTACGAAAAGCTTGCAACGAAAAGAATCGACTCTATAAGTGATATTCTATAACAAATATAAAAAAGTTAGGGGAATCTACTATAAACCTAATTTCTTCCTTGTTCCTTTTCAAGAGTTTCTATAATGTGACTTTACAAATCTGACACTGAAAGGAATAAGTGAACTGATATTATTGGAAAGTTCTTTGAAAAAGATGTTAACCTTAACAAAATGAGACTTTAATAAAATTATTTCATTTTTCTTATCCCTTAAAATCTTAAAACTAGACGCCCATAAATTGAATTCAATTCTGGTATAAGGCTTAGAATTATCAGCTTAGCTGCTGAAATAATTTAATATCGAGAATGTATGTTTGTATGCGAATTTGAATACAAACCTTAAGTACAGCTAATAATTTGCAACAATATTACGCAATGGGTTACGAAAACGTACGCATCATATGCTTTAACTGTTAGCTAAAATCAGCAATGAGCAAATAATAGTGTAATGTGTATGAATAAATCGGTCAATGCCATACAATTAACACATTAGTTACCTATAAAAGTTATATAGAAAATAAACTACCTAATGCTTAACACAAAACGTCTACATAGTGAATATTTAAACAGTTATTGTACTGCGTTGCAATGGTTTTATTAACACTATGTCAATGTCAATTACTAACGTAAAATAAAAGCTATCCTCTCGAAAATATCAACGTGAGAGCGACTTTCAACGCAATGGTCCATTTAAAACCCAATTACCTATTAGATATTATGTTTATAGTTTTGACAAATCTCACTAATGCAAATAAACGGGTGTAGAAAAGTAAGTCACTCCACATGGTACATAAATAATTATTCCCGTGTATTATGCGTTGTAATAAAATAATCTACGAAACTCATTGAAAGTAAGTATTTGACTCAAATACCATATACAATACACAATATTTAAATGAACTGCAGAATGTCAACTTAGATAGTCATTTTAAAAATAATGGCAAAGTAGAAATGAAAAGTTAGTATTGTACCATAATTTCCTCCAATTTATAGTTTAAAAATAAGTAAATACTCAAATATTATTTTATTCCCAACCTAAGTACACATAATGTACGGAGATCTGGGACTGCAAGATGATAGACATCATAAATATTTACAATACCAATGTAAATCATTGCTAAAAATTCTTTTACACAATAGTTTATCTTGTTTTAGCTAAGATAATGTTTGATCAAAATCATTCTATTTGTTCTGTACTATATATCGGCCAATATTATGTAAATACAACTGACATGAGTCAGGTAGTTAAAGTTAGAGGAATAATAAATATTTGACACAAATTAAAGAACTCGTGCATTAGCACTCTCATAATATCGTTGTCTGCATTTGTCGCCAGCCAGAGAAGTACTGCAGAGTACAGACAATTGGCACATATATTATTATAAAATGGTTATAGACACACATAATAATAGGCGTACTATGATTTTATTTATTTTCCTAGTACCGCTGTTGAGTAAATAGTGTACGCCAAACTTGTGTACCGAATACCGAATAATATAAGACAAAATGACATTGTAATTTTCTTTTACTCTAATATTAACTTACAATCATTATGCGTATAATATAACAGACTAAGGCTATCTATCCGTATTTAGTTCAGTAATGCAAACAAAACGGTAGTGTAGTAGTAATCCTGTTATGTTAATCTAATTGTCATAATTATTCTCATGAGAGTGTCGAACGGATTCTGTGAGAAAAATATTCCAGCCCATTTTTATAGTAAATACACTGTACGATACAGAATACAGACACAATAATAATTTTGACTAGTAAACCTCCTCCGTTTCGTTCATATGAGCATGTACCGTATAGCATTATATGTACCATACACATTCTGGTTGTACTTACATGTAACAACATACATTCTAGTTGTATTTACACTTACACATAGTTACATGCTACAAAAGCAAGACAAAGTTCAAATGATTGTCATCATGAATAGGAACAAATGATAAGCCAATAAAGCTAAACGGTTGACTCATTTGCAGCGAAACAAACCAGGAAAACGAGACCTTTGACTTGTGTGATACTGAAAGGTAGTTCTACAAAATGGTAAGACATTTTCTTATTCATATTTACATATTGAGTCATGTATACCACAATGCCATACCATTTATGTATACTACATTATGTAATAATATATTTTCGTCTCAGCCAAAACAATCTTTGTTCAGGCAAATAATCACAATCATGCATGCCACTAAAATCTTAAAATGTTATAGTTATGTATACGTTGTTTGTGTACTGAAAAGAAAGACTAGGAACAAATGTTAAACCACTGGAGTTGCCTAAGTCATATGGCCCACTTTTACAATAATATCTATTACAGCTATACTAGCCTGACAACAGATGCACACCATGATTATGACATTTATGACCGTTTATTTTACATGGGTCCATCCACAATATTATTGTTACAAAGTAACCATTTATTTTCTACTAAACATAACCCAAGCATTTTGGTTAACAATGGCTCTTCCACTTCGACACTGAGTAGAGAGCATGGAACATAAAATCTTACAATAAATTAATTACGTCTAGGTATTCTGAGTAGGCATAAGAAACAACGCCTAACGAGTATAATTACATGGGATATAATTTCTCTGAACATCAAGCTTGCATATAGTATTTATTATAGTGTAAGCATTCACTATGCTTAGTGAGCATAGTGAATACTAATACTAAAACCGTCCGTGATCATTTCTATTTTACGCTGTTTTGCTGACGCATCCTATGCTCATCTAATTTCCTATCCTTTTAACACTAAGTTCTGATTATAATAGTCCACATCAACACAAAGTATTACAGATTAGAGATAGAACGAATGTCTCACACTCTCATGTCATAATATGACTGTTCATATTTTAGTACAGATTTAAATGTGTCATCAAATCAGATATTGCAATAGCATGAAGCTATTACTCTGCTCCAGTAGCATCAGTAATGACAATAAAAACAAATAAATTTTTTATAGGGAAGACAGACGATAACAAACAAGAAATTAACTGAAGAGAAGTGACTGCAGCAGACATAAAATATTTTTATAAATACCCAACGCTATTTTGACGACCGTTGCATGGAACACAAAAAACTGTGTGAAAAATTATGTTTCACATTATATACCTAATTTTAAGGAAAGAGACTTCAATTACTTTGGAACATTTATATTTAATGACGTACTATAAATACATATTTTACTACTAATTGTTTTATCCTCAAGAGATCAGGATCTATAATAAGTACTTCAAATAGATACCATTCATACTTACTAAAGATAAAATGGTTATTTAAAATCAAAAATCCAATCTAAATAGGTAATAAATGAAAGGAACTCTACAGTAGTGGCGATAGCGATTGGTGTGCAATAACAGAGATAACTTAACTGTAATATACATGAACATTAACTAGAAAATTTTTAGTGTTTAAAAAATAGTAAAATAATAGCAAACACAGTTAAGTACGCCAGCAGATACTTACATACATTGCAAACTTAGGTAATAATAAAGTAAAATACCTTCTGCAGTTCAAATTAGATTTGTACAAGACTACAAATTTTATAGGCATCTGTAATCTTATATAATATTGTTGAGCTTCACCGCAGTGCTTATCAATTTGATAAGCTTTATATAAAAGTAGAGTAGAAAAATGTAATAAATTTATTAAAATGGTGGTAGTTATGCTAGTATAATAACAAAAAACCTAAGAACTCACTGTTCCGACATTAAATAAATTTTTCAGTACTCAGTGTCAGTCAGAAACAGTCATAATTAATGTAGTTTTATAATTCTATTTAATATAGAGAAACGTTGCTTACTATATAAAGCTTATAGACAAAACTTTTAAAAAAACAAGGTATATATAAAGGGCTGCCAATTAATTCGTATGGCACACATATGAATTCGTATGGCGAAATTATTGTATTGTTAGTGGAAAGTGTATGGCAGA